>JAUUDW010622714.1:0-11625 GCA_032361385.1 Panulirus guttatus
AGGGAATGTTAGAGTCATCCAAGGTGGAGTTAGAGGAGAAACGGGAACCAAAGAGAGATGCTTTGTCAATGGGAGAGTCAGCTATAGTACCGTCTGGACGGAAAAGTGAGGGAAAAGTAGAGACAGAAGTTGTTAGAGATGCCCTTAGCTAAAGACCAGAAAGACCTATCAGTAGATGACGAGAAGAGGTTATCGCATTTCTTTTGAATAAGGGAACGCTTCGCCTCACGGATAACGTGCTTGCAATGATTACGAGCAGTGATAAAATATATATGGGAGCCAGAGGAAGGAGAGTTTTCTAAGCCGATATGGGTGATTCCTCACCTGAATAGCCTCAGAAGAGGACCAGTTGAACCACAGATTGGATGAGGAGGTCTTGGAGGAAGAAGATATAAACTCTTCTATTCCCGCAAGTATAACCTCTGCTGTGCGTTCGGCAGAGACCGAAGCATCACCACATAAGAGACAGTAATTCATCCAAGGAAAGTAGAAAAGGAAGCTACGTAAGTTATTCCAGTCACCTTTGTTGAGGTGCCAGTATTTACGCATAGAAGGGTCTGCTGGAGGGGAAGGTGCCGTTAGAATAGATACACATATGAGAGTGTGATTAGAAAACCGAAATGGGGGAGAGATTTTGTGTTTACTGCGGGATGGACTAAAGGTGAAAAACTAATCCAGAACATTAGAAGAGGGGTCACAGCGGTCAGAAATATGGGTAGGGTGGGAGATAATTTGCTCTGAGTCACTGAGAATGGAGAACGTGAGGGCTTCAATCCCTCCACCATCCGTATGGGAAGAATTCAACCATTCCGTGTGGTGAATGTTGAAATCCCTGAGGTGGAGGATCGCGGCTTGCGGGTGAGAGGATGTCACACACTCATGGCAGGAGTTTAGATAGTTGAAGAAGGATATGAAATTTGTAGAATTAGGGGGGCAATAGGTGAAACAGAGGACAAGTGTGGTTGTAGGGAGAGAGACTTTGAGCCACATAACATCAAAGCTTGAAAACTCAAGATCCTGGAAGCATGCAATAGGTGTGTTTATGTTGGAGTAAGCACAAACACCACCTTTGAATCAGAAATATGGGGGAGATTATAGTTAGACATGAAAAAAGGACTAGCGAGAACATCATTAGACAACAGTGTCTCAGACAAAAGTAGGATTTAGTAGAGGTACTATACAGATGGTGTTTAAGTGAGGAGAGGTTACTAGAGAGACCACGAATGTTGGAATAGAAAAAGAGGAAGGTCTCACAGAGAGGGCTCTAGTTTCCTGCCATAAAGGCGACAACTTTCCCTGTTTCAGTGCGTAGTGCAGACTTTAGCTGTCCCCTGCCGCTTACAGGACCATGGGTTGTACTCAAGCATTTTACACATTCTCACAAATTTTTTCACTACTGGGAGATGATGACCCGACCATCATCTCCAAACTACTAATGTAAGCCGGAGACTTTAACTCTAACATTTCTATCACCAGTGTATTTCTATCCACAGTGTCAAACGCCAACCGCTAAAAGGTACTACTAAATCCGAAGCTCCAACCGCACTCAGTGATACCACATCCACTGCACTTTATAGCCATCCATAAAAGACTACTCATGCAGCAACCATTCAAACAGCAATTCCTAAAATCCCTAACAACCCCTGCCACACCTTACTCAAACATCCAGCCGAAAAAAGCACAAAACCCTCAGTCTCCCTCTTCATCAACGACCTCACTTATTCGAAGAACCCAGCGATGCACTAAACATCCTGTAACTCAACGCCACCAGCATCATAAGCAAACGTACAGAAATTCTCAACCATCTCATAGAACACAACATCCACATAGCCCTCATCTAAGGAACCAGATTCACATCCAATCCTCCCTCCTATGTTCCTGCAGCTACACAACCGTAAGAGAAGACACACAACAAGGACAAAGAGGAGGACTCATAGCACTCGTCCACCAAACCATACTGTTCTCCAACACTCAGAGACAATGACAATAACCTAGAATTATAATCCATCGGAATACGATTTCACAGTGGTATTTACAACATAATCACCTCATACACACCTCCCCTCTCCAAACACCCCTTCACGTATACTCCCCAGTATACTTGACAAGCAGACCTAACATCTATTTCTGTGGAGATTTCAGTGCCCACCCTACAAACCACATGGTTCAGCATTCACATCCAAAATCTCCGAGGTAAACTGCTCATAAATCAACTGCATCCTCTTAATACCCTCAGCCTACGCAACCAGCCAACCAGACTCTACATCCCACCACGTTCAGCAGCCGGCCTTGCCAGGCATCACTAGCCTTACACACACAGACCGCCTTAAGCATGCTACATCAGCAGTCCTCTGACCACCTACTCATCCTGATGATACTCCATCTGGCCCACCCAAACCATACAACTATTAAGATGACTTACATAAATTTCAGGGAAGCAGACTGGCCGGCCGTCATGTAGTACATGGAAACAGAGCTCGAACACTTCAGTATAGGTGACCCCACATCCCTAGATCATGCACTCTCACACTTCACCACATCTTCCAACCAAGTCAGAAAAAACATACACCACAAAGGCATAGATGGAAATGTAACCTAAACTTCTCTCCACAAGTTACACACTTCATAAAACAAAGATATCAGGGAATACAAATCCAATCACCATCAACAAAGAAATCAAGGAACAAATCCAAAGCCAAATCACTAAAAGACAGCCTGAAAATTGGTACTCCTCCCTCAGCACACTGAGCCAGAAGACCCACCACAACTACCTCTAACGAATATTAAAAAAGATCCAGACTTGACACAGCAATCCAAATCCTACTCCTGAAGGATTCCAGAAACATTTCAATGAAGTCTTTTCTCCTCAAGAATACACAAATAAACTCATGAGACTTTACTCATATGTCAGCTACAAACCAAGGTAACACATAAAAAGGAAAGTCATGTAAAACCTACACAGAATCCATCCAGAAACATCTACCCATCCATCCTTCACTCCCAGTGATACACGCAATGCAATTAAGACCTCAAAGAACCCCTTTGCTGCAGGCAAGGATAACACATCAAATGTTTTCACAACACACTGTGGCCCTTTTGTAATGCAAGCACTTACAGATTTCTTCAACCACTCCTCGCTATACAGCAAAATTCCTAACATCTGGAAACACGCTAGTATAACACCCATCCTAAATCCTCCAGACCACCAAACTCTTCCTCCTTCTACCGCCCTGTATCACTTCTATCCTCATTGTATATATGTGAAAAACTGATGCTCAACAGAATCAAACAACACAGCCCACTCTCACCCATACAACATGTTATCAGACCCAACCAAATCACTTCACAATGATCTCACACTACATATCATAGATGACTTCAACCAACCAAGGCCCCCTTGCCTACTGTACTAGAGGCAATAGACTTAAACCAAGCATTCGACATTGTTCCCCGACACATCCACACACAAAAGATACTTGACAATGCTCTCCACAACAGTGACAAAAAGAGGTTGGCCAGTTTCGTAGCCTTCCGTCATAGCAGAGCCATTCACAATGGCTTCACCTCTAAGGAAAACTCTACAATGGATTTGCCCAGAGAGCAGTTCCTTTTACAGTCGTCTTCACTCTCTTCCTGCACGACCTCTCTTCACCTTTAGCAAACTACAAGAAGAAGATCTTTTCATGTGCAGACGAACTCACAGTCACATCACATCTATCACCACAGAAACAACATCAGACATGCAAACTACATTACACAAGTGGAACAAAGACTCACCCACAACAGAATGACTGAATCTCCACAGAAGTTCTCAATCACTCTTTTAACCCCAAGCAGACACGAATCCACCTTATATCATCAGTCACCTTGAATGGACAGTAACTCCCACTGAACAAAACACCAACCATTCTGGCCATCACAATCTACACATATGTGACATTCACGCCCCACACCAGTAACTTCGACACAAAAGCAACACACACGCTATAGAGCCTCAGGACATTAACGGGCGCCAGATTTGGACAAGAAAAATAATCCCTTGACATCCTCCATAAACTATTCAGCCGGTCCAGTGCAGATTTCGCCTCACTCACCTTGTCTTCCGTTCTCTCAGAAGCAAATATAACAAAGCTGTAAACCACTAAACTAGTGCACCCAGAGCAATTACTCGCTGCTTAGCAACCTTAAACACACAAGGCTTACAGAATACAGAAAAATCCTCTCAATACAATCCCACCTCATCAGACTTGGCACTCAATCCTCTGCAACAAACATAAAGTTTCTAATTTCATCTACCATCACAAACAGCTTCCGAAGGACCGATAGTCTGTTACTGTTGCATTACCATGAATGTAATTTATTGCTCAGGAGTGATAAGGAGAGAGCACCTTATTTTCGTGCAATCCCGATCTTTTCGAATGGAAGGAAAACGGCAGCATGTGGAAAGTCTGGCACCGGCGTAGCAGAAATGAAGAGCATTCGGCACTAGTATGTACAGTGCGCTAAACGTGTGACAGCGGTGCAGGAAATGAAAATTCCATGTTTGACGAATGGAGTAGTGAACATGACGCATGTGGCAGAGGTGTATTATAAGCTCTCATATGTCTGCTAGCAGAGTTCGACGCTATTAAGACCAATATAACATTCGCGTGCCCGCTACCCATTACCCTGCGCTAACTCGGAGTGGAAAGAATGGCTGGAGTGTGGTGGATCTTGTGTGGTTGAGGAGTGAATGGCTTGCATTATTATCATTCTGATGTGTGCAGCGGGGGTGCCTCTCACAGGGAGGTAGATTCCTGAGGCCAAAAGGATAGTTGAAATATAAATCTATGTATATACTCCTCCAAATTTAGTCCATGGCTTGACGTCATAGATTTCTTCCACCAGGAAAATATGCAGAATTTCATGACAAGTTGCTAGTTTTGCGTTTAAGAATTTATAAGATGGATGACAGAGTTCTTTGAGGAACATTTAGTTGGTATGTGTACACTTCTCAACTCATGGATTTGGGAGAGATCAATGATCTTCGACAGAATAGCAAGACAGAAAACTATTGATTATTAAGATGACTCTAATTCACATAAGCTACAATTTATATCTGAGTTTTTCTCCTTTCCCTTCCCTTCCCTGCTGAGTGTGAGCACCGAACAGAATCACTGACCTCATCATCACCAACACCTGACTCCATCTTCTACTCACAGCGTTTAACACACGGCTTTTTCACACTTTCCTCTCTCACACTCATCCTGGCCACACACTTCTCTCTCACACTAACCCACTGTCACTCCACTTTTCCAAAGTCGTCTTCATGATCATTTCTTCTGCATCCACTGTCCACACACCTTCACTTCTCCATTCCTCCTTTCCCTGTCTGACTCTTCTCGCCCACACTGTAAATGTGTGTGTGTGTGTTCTGGGGACTATCATTTTAACACGCAGCTGCTGTATCCAAATTCAGTCTCGATATCCTTACCCCTTCATTATAACCAATACTCAGTGAAGCTGATGAAGCTTTATGTGATCAGTGTATTGCCAGCATCCTTTCAATCTGCCATAAGAACACCATGGTATGAGACCCTTGACCATGATGGTAGACAGGTAATGGTGGAGGACATTTCTCGTGTCACATCTCCACACCAGACGAGGTCATGTGTCCCGTCCGTAGATCCAGTGTGTTGCAAGACCTGACTACATTCGGCCACCAGGTAACAATGTCTCTCCGGAACGAGTGGGGCGAGTGATGTAGTCCTTCCTCCCACGAGGCACCACCCCAGCCAACCCAGGCCTCACCCTGTATCCGAAGTCCATAGCGACCACAAAACTTCCTGGCAGCGGTGGGATTCGAACCCACGCCTCCTGAGAGACTGGAGCCTAAATCCAGCGCCTTAGACCGCTCGGCCACGCTACCCTGCCTGGTGCGTGAGGGAGAAGAGGGACACTACTGATCTGGGATGCCATGTTTAGTCGTTGATGGCAGTCGTGTTTTCATGGGTCAGTTGATTCTGTCAGACAGAGTTAGTGGCTGACGTGCCCGCTGCTGGTGGAGCTAAATACCATGTCATTAACGTTTGATTCCTCTGTAAGATCATAATTACCATCTGGTTCCCTCCCTAATCTAATTTGGTTCTCTTCATCAGCTGAAATGAATGAAGGATTGTGCTTTTGCGCCGTATTTCCAGGAACTGAAATACAGTAAGGGAAGGGTTTCTTCTCCCTACTCTCACCGCACTGACCTTGGAAAACAGCGGTACTGATGAATGACGGTGGATATCAAGTGACCGTGTGCATAGACTACTTAAAAGAGAGAATGAAGAGCACAAGGTGGAGTTGAATGGAAAACTTAATGCACCGTTCAAGAATGTTTTTGTGACAGGAAGTGATCTGATCTAGATTTAGTGGTGAACCTTTCATCCCTCATATTTGATAGAACATATTGGGTTTGGGAATGCATTCTCCATTGCAAAAAATACCAATTACCCTCTGGTAATTGCACATGGTTTTGTAAATATCATGATGACGTTACTCAGGATTCATTCAGCTTAGAAAAGAAAGGGTTAAGAGGTGATATAATACAGGTACTTGAAATTATCAAAGAATTCGATAATTCTCCTCTAACAAGTTACTGAAGGAGAGATTCGTCTCATTTTACTCGTTGTAATGGATACGAACGTTTTACCTCGAATAAGGCAAACTAATTTTCTTCAACATGATTCTTAACGTATGGAATGATTGACCAATTAGAGCATTCAAAAGCTGTACCATAAATACGTTTAAGTAAAAACGTGACAAATATTTCACCTCAGATCCACGACTGATATTTCCGCTTTCTTGACTATGTGAAAAGTTGACAGGTTTTTTTCTTTGAAATATTTGCTCCTTTCTTCTCTTACCACACTAATCCAAGAGTTTCTGTTCTCCTTCACTATCACAAACAGCTTCGCTAGGACTCAGTGTTCTGTTTCTGCTTCAGTTTCTATGCTCTCCCAGAGACACTCCCCAAATACGGAACTTGACCAACACACACAACACCGATTGATGTAAAGATTTTAACGCCTGCCATCCAGCATGGCTCAAAGCACGCATCCTAGATCCTTGAGGAGTATTACTCATGATTTAACCTCATCTTTTCAACATATGCGACCAGCCAACCAGACTCCAAACCCACTACCTCAGCACCATCCTCACCAGATGTTAAATTGTACGCACCAGCACTGTACACAAGGACCACAGGAGTATACTACGTGAACTCTTCTCTGACCACTCATAAGGTCTGATAGCACTCTACTTGGACCATCCGACCCACACAGCCATCACAGGAGAGCAGATTGGCCAACTGCCGTACCGCACATAGAATCCAAACTCCAAAACTTCAAAGATAATTTCCCATCCCCGTATCTCGTACTTGATCAACTCCACCAAACCAAGCCTGCGAGAAGCACATACCACATGAACACAGAAAGCGGTATGACCCATTCCTCTCCCCACATGTAGCAGATCTCATAACCCAAACACACTCAGACAAAACCATTCGTCTTCAACAGAGGTCATAAACAGCATCGTCATTGAACTATTTGCTGAAACGCAAACAGAAAACTGCACTTTTCCCTTAACACTGTTAAGTACAAGACCCACAACAATCAAATCTAGCGCGCAATAAAGAAAATCCATCCCCTCCACACCACCCCAGCCTCCACACATGAAGCGCCTCTAACCCACACCAGCAACATCCCTTCTCCCAGAGAAAAGACAAACGTTATGCACTAAAATCCCAGACACCTGGAAGCTTTCCAGCACAGTACCCATACTGAAACCCTCCAGACTACACAGCTCCTCCCCCTCACACCTCCCTACATCGGTGCTGTCTTACTATCCAGACTTCTGGAGGAACTAATGTACAGCATAATGAACCAGACTGTCTCACTCTCAACTACACAGTACGACTGTAGACCCAGTCACTCTACTACCACACTGTACAAGGACCTCACAAGGCGCATCGTTCAGAGTTGGAATGGGGTCACCAGCCTTGACCCGGGACCGAGGTCACCCGTTAGACATCTGATACGAGAGCCATTTGACTTGTGACCTATTGTTCCAGCATCTGACCTCAATACATTTACTTTAGTTTCCAAACTACGGTGATGATTAATTAATGCTGTATTTCATAACACATTTTTAATACAAAATACAGAAAATATAAATTTTTCCAGAAAACAAAATTCATTATTTCTGTGGTAGATTAAACGATGGTTAGAAATTCTTGAAGTGGTCCCGTAAAAGACAAACTTTTTCATAAAACAAAATTGAACATTAATGATGTACAATGAAATATGCTCAAAAGTCCTTGCAGCTTTGCAATGCTGCGAGTGTCAGCCTTGCAACCTGTGGTCGTATGATATTGCTTGCGTTCAGTGCACTGAAGTGCCTCTCCGATTCGCTGCTGCTGCTGCTGCTGCTGCTGCATCACTTGCTGCCTCACTGAGTTCAGAAAGAACCGTTTTCTTCGAGTGTCGCCGATGAAGGAAATCTTTACCGGTTATGCAGGTGTCAGTCTTATAATTTATAAGTTCATTTTAAATGGCATTATGACATCAGAAACTGGCATATGCTCACGAACCTGTTCTTGTTTGTTATTGTTTTTTGTTGTTATTCAAATTTCGAACACAAAACATCAAAAGTAACAATAAATTCCTGTTCAACAGCTGCAGCCTATAACCTCTTGATTATTGCGATGACACAGTGTCATATTCGAGTTCATGGGCACAAATGAGGCGAATTCTTTTTTTTTTTTTTCAGTGCTTGAAACAATAATAGGCTCTTTAGCTTCAGTTTTACACATAGCAGATGTTGGCAGTGAGCGATGTAAGTACACAGAAATCCTGTGCAACATTGATATGTTCGGCCACAGCTTGCCATCTGTTATTAACTCCCTCTTCAGGAGTCTGACAGTATCCTCGAGGGTCACTCACTGATACCCTCTGGTACTTGCGTAGAAAATGGGATGACGGCAGCAAGTTCTGGAGAACAGAAGCAGTAAAATATTCAAGCTTATCAAACACAACGAGCATCGATGGTAGAAAATCCATATTAGTCTCCGAAAGACACACATTAATGCGCACAGTCAGGCGCTCCCGCTTGCCCTCACCAAGAACATGGCGCAGTTTCTACTGACTGTTTACTGAGTAATGCCATGGGAACTCCGCCACGGCCTAGCTACCCCTCCATGCCTTAGAGTGCAAGGTAATTCCTCCTGATATTCCACTGGCATGATCTACACACGTCACGAATTGGTGACGATCTTCAGTTAGTGGTCCGAGTTCTGCACATTTATCCCTGGCTGCCTTCCAACCCGTCTGTATTGTCGAATTCCGTCGATGACCTGAACAGTCCATTTGCGTATGTGAATCTGTAGCGGCAGCATTTTTTGAGCCAGATTCTGAAAAATAGTAAAATTCATTTACTTTTTATATTTGCAGCGAATGAGCGTATCAAGAGATGGTGACTAGGATTAAAATAATTTACCTTCATAAGATGAGGAAATCACTCTTATATCTTACACATGACTATTCCATATAAGCAGTTGTGTTGTAATTATCAATCAAACATAATAGATTATTATCTAGTAAGCTTAGCAAGTATATTTTCAGCTCAAGAAGTATACCGAAAGAGTTGGAACTTCGGAGATTACAATGAGCTCTTCCGCGTACATCTTATAAATATGACTATACCTCACTAGTATAAGGCAGACTCCTGCTGACCTCTCACTTGCATATTTCCCCAGACTGCAGAATTTCTTCCCTCTAACCTCCTGAGGCCTGGGTAAAACCTGAAGAAATTTTGATCCAAATCTAATATACCGCAACCCTAATCTAACTGAACCCCAACCTGCGGGACCTGGTGCCTACACCAGTGTTTTCCAGCCGGTGGGACTTGGTATCACTAGTGGAACGAGCGCCACTGGAGGGACGAGTACCACTGATAAGACGTGTACCACTGATGGGACGAGCACCACTAGTGGGATTCGTTTGTGTGTGTGTATGTGTTTAAACCCATCTGACGTTGCAGAAATGTTACTCAAGGGTCTGCTATAGAGTCTCTCGGGCTTCATGTAAAGACAGAATATGGGCAACAAAACAGCAAAGCTATTATGAAATATTACCCTGATTTCCCACCTATATTTGTAAGCAATCTTCCCCTACTACAGCGAGTACGAAGAAGAAGAAAGAGAAAAACCAACTTTAACTATTTCAAACATTACTTTAAGAATTTCCATGGTTACCGATGTAATGCAACCAAGGGTTACTCACTGATTAGTCTATGAATCAACTCATTTTCTTTATAAGAATTTTTGTTTTTTACAAGTTTAATACTATGATTTCCTCCCAACAATCGTGTTGCATTTTCATTGCCTAAGATTTCAAATTAATGTCATAATAATTGAAAATGCGTTTAAAAGTATGGGGTTTTGCTTTTATTATAGTGAAACTGGGACTTTTCGACATAATGGTTGCGGTAAGTGTCTATATGTTGAGGCATGTTGGCCGACACAACGTTAGTGCACCAAGTAACTTCCCCGATACCACATGGATTAGTTGCTGGATCTAAATCTAACATGCCAGTAGTGACTGGAGTGACTGAGATCTTGCATCGAAAGTCATCGAGACAACGCTCGAATTCCACAGAGATGTTCCCCACAGTCTACTGTTCCACAGACGTTTATATTGTTCAGGCTTGAGTTACCAAGGCTCTTCTTCTGTTATCTATTGTTACTTTAGTTTGTATCCTCTCCACTCTAGAAATGAATCCATTCTTTGGTGTTTTACTCTGATTATAAAATCATACTAGAGTACATAAAGCTGGTGTACCGAAAACATTGTTAAATCCATGTAGCTTATCTGCCTATGTTATCAATTATTAGGTCTGTTACACAGGAGACAGTTCTATATGGAATACATTTCAAGACTTCATGTTTCATGAAGGTCTGTACTTTCTGAGCCATTAGTATAGCCTCATTTAGTATTTTTCTCCAGCCATATGACACATCATTCACATTTATATCCCCATGAAAGGCCCCGGTACGAATCATTTCAGCAGCGAAGCTACGAAAACCATCACTGTCAACAGAAATGAACGACGATTTGCTCTGAATAACGAATTTTGCGTCTGCATATTTGATCCGTCTTCATCTGATTCAGGAATTCTGAATCCAGACATTTTCACCACAAACTGAGACACTTGCATCTGCTGCCAGTTTGTACGCGCCGACCACCCTCCTTGGATAACATTATCTTCCTCGGCTATGATCCTCAATAACCGCCAGCAGGCAGCCTGTTCTTTTGGAATTTCATCGAAATGATCAAGATTTGCTTTTATATTCTTTCCAGATACTCCTTTTTCTCTTTTCCCTTCCGTATCAGAAAACACTGTAACCCATGCTTAAGGAAATCTGATGACTATTATAGATTCGCTGATCTCACTCAAGCAATAATATTGTCGCCGTTCCTCTTGCAAAAATAATGTGTGTTAACATGTTTGTAATGATGTAAATATCTGACTGTATAAAGGCCGTGAAATGAAGTGTCATGACCGTAAACGTTTATTTTTAAGATCATCAAACAAGAAATATTC
>JAUUDW010622725.1:0-11625 GCA_032361385.1 Panulirus guttatus
AACGATGTTGTAGACGGGTCGACGTGCCGTCAATGGACTGAACCAGGGCATATTCCACCTCGTTTGCTTATATCGTGAAATGTTTCTCAGGTCGCTTGCTCAGACAACCCATTGTGCACTTAATGCTCTAACATGCGGCTGCGTCTGAGGACTATTAGGATAGAAGGTGGACGGCTTTGTCATGAGCGGTGTGTGAGGATAGGCTGGCGGGCCATCAATCTCCATTAGCCAGGGCGGGAGCCCCTGGTGTTGCCCGGCCTTCACCACAGCGATGGATGCGAACCATCGCTCCCCACCAGGGATTTTTTCTTTTCTTACTCTAAATCATGTATACGTTGGTTCCTTTCTATATGTATCTCAATTCTATAAATATGATCTATATACATTTATGAGGTACTGTAGATGTATGTCTATAACAATGTTAAATGTGACTAAAATTGATTTCCCAAAATCGGGGTTATAATTGATACCAAAAATTTAAGACTCTCTCTCTCTCTCTCTCTCTCTCTCTCTCTCTCTCTCTCTCTCGACAACAGGCTCATTATCATGTCTCAGCCTTTCCTTACTTTCAGTTATCATCAAATTCTTGTGTTTACAAGCCTAGCCCGGTCCTGACACCATTTGGTGTAAAAGTGCATTTATGCTGAGTTTATTGAAGAGTTGGGAAACTATCATATTGAACACACTCTACTATTTTCTTTCCTTATCATAGCATTCAGTGGCAGATCCAAGATCTTATAAAGATATATTGTATCGCTGCTGATGTGAATGTGATTCTAGTAATGATAAATCCCGTGTAATACTGAAACTGTATGAACATGTCCTTTGTCTAATTGTGGAAGTAATTGAGTATTTGATTATCTTTTTCACTGGTCCTGTTCATTTTCTTTTTTATTTTCCATTACATGTAAAAAAAAAAAAGGGGGGGGGGCGACGGGTACGGGTTGACGTCCCCAGGAACAGCCTATGCATCACAGGAAAATGAAAATAAACCCACAGGAAAGTGGGGCTCCCGTGCCCTCCCCGATAAAAAGGGTATGCTGTTTAAAGTCGTTTATCGGGGTAAATTGATATCAACCTACGAGAAAAATCGGTAGGCCTGCAGCTCTTTGTAAAACACTGCGCTAAGCATTTTTCTCAAAACATCTATGATCTAAAGAAACGAATTTCATATCATTTGAGAGAAAATTGTGCTTACAGAAGAATTAGCTTACATTTCAGATGTAAACCTAATTTATGTAACTGAGGTAGTCTAGTTTAAGTAAGTCTATTGAATTTCATCTTATTTTTCCCGTTGTGAAAATTGTTTTTACACATAACATTTTCGTGGTTATTTTCTTTTTTCAGAAATCTCTAACATTGCAGTAAAAGGATTATTTTTGTATATTGTATGAAACAAAGGTATAAACAGAAACAGAATTAAAGAAGTTTCTCATTTTCAAATCCCATGGTTCGTTTGTTTCCTTTATCTGGATATGGTAATGGCTGAGTACAAAAGTTTCCTTTATCAAACAGACGCACCGATACCTGATACTGTCCTATAAAGGATACATATCGTGGGAGAAATTGTTAAGTTATTGAAAAATAACTATACATATTATATACAAAAAATTTTCGCGGTTAGGTGACCTATAAGATACTCTTCTTTCAAGAAATAAATAGTGAATTCATGTATTGATAAATGCGTCAACTTTCAACAAATACAAAATGTATTTACCAGAAACTAGCACTTGAAGTTCCCGCTAAGGCATGCGATGATTCATTCACCTGAATGTCAACACGCAGAGATTTAAATGAAGTCTTTAAAGAGAAAGAATCCATTCAGACATCGGCCGTTATGTTTGTCAACACGGAGGTTTAAATACCTCTATGTTTACAAACATAAGCCATCTGCTCGCCACCAGAGGAAACTTTCAGTATTAGTGCTTGAAAACGATTAGTTTCCGTTCTTAGTTGATTTCTTTTAAACTCCTCCGTGTAAGTACAGTACTTGTTTACTGCTACACGTAAAAAGACAAATAAAGAAAAAGAACTTAGAATCAAACGGAAAAAAGAGAAGACAATACTCGGGGTTAAACGATTGAAGATAGTTAATGATGCCTTACCTTCAAGAATATGTTAAGCTTTATGGGACATTTTCGCATTTTTATCTTGAAAGTTAAACATACGAGATGTTACGCTGTCTTAATTTAAAGTATTCTTATGCATAGATGAGTGACGAAAGCTGGAAAGTAGTTATTTTAGAGAGTCTTATTTTTAAAAGCTCTATGTAATTCAGTGTTGGGACTAATAAGAGTAAACTGGCTATAATGCTGAGATTATGCATAGCTACTCTCTTCTTTCTTGGGAATTCTAATGATTCCTGTGATTTGGACACGGTCTTTATGCCTTTTATTCTACACGTATGATACGGAGTCTAGTTCATTGACCTTTGGCTAATTATAGACATTTGAACCCTATGACGCCTTTGTTTTCCTTAAATCAGATTGTTATGCAATGATTTGAGAAGCATTAGACATGAAACTTGCTAACGTAATAGAGTGGAAAATGATTTGACTATTGACGTCACTGTAAATAGTGTAAAGCACATTCATGCTTACGCACAAGAAAGAAAAGAACAGGAAATTTATTTCCTATATTCTCCATACTAATTCAAAGAGGCCGAAGTGAAACGCGGTTTCCATCGTTACCAATGAGTGTGAAATGAGCACATAGAAAGATAAACGATACTCTGTTGCACAGTACCATAGACCCAGAATGTAGAAGATAAGCCCGTTAATGAGAAATATGTCAGTAGATGGTAAAACGATGATGATTAACATAGTTTTTTTTTACATCAAAATATACTGAAAAATACAGTTAGATATGCAGAAAACGGGTGCAGAGGCAATGATTACTTATCACTGTAAAATTTTCAGTAATAACCATATATTTTTGTTGTTACAACACGAAACTTTTCACGAAGCCTTTACGAATAGAAAATGATGCTTGCGAAAAATAAGGCTTCATTTATTTCACTGCATGCAATTCGTATGTTGTCATATCAGTCGATTTCTTTTCCAAACATTAACTCTTCATTGATATTTTGCTTCATGGAGACAAACAGTAGGACTTGACCTCAACCAACAGAAAATACCTAAAACTAATATTCTATACTTGCGTTCCAGTAGTGTATCTATATGCCATAAAAGATGCCACTCCAGGCGAATATTTCACTCTGTATCTTACGAATATATGCTGAATACTTTTCCATTCTATCTTTACTTTGATACAGTATAATCATGGGTTCATGAAATACTTTGATATAAGGACCTGTAGTCTACTATTACTGTTGTTACGTTACTCCCTATCGCAGGACTCCTTTTTAGTGTCATTAAAGAACCTGTAATAATTGAATTATTAGTTTATTAGTAAGCTGAACAGTGACATCTAGTGGTAAAGTACTAAACTATTGACTTTAGTGGTGCAGTTGCCAGATAGTATATTAAGGACTCAAATAGGTTACTTGATCATCTGAGTCGGCCTTCTTCACCAAAACACACATGCTTCTGCCGCCAAGTGCTTTAAATATCCGGAGTCTTTTGTGTTTTAATGTTAAAGAGAAGATCTTTTGGGCTCCTCATTTAGCGTGCTGTAGAAGTATGGCGACACAGAAAACCATCAAGAACTTCTTTAAGCCTGTCAGTAAGCGAACGAGCTCAGATACTGAGGTAAAACTTTGTGATATTCAGTGTTGTTTGGCGGGCGGGAAAATTAATTCGTAATGTTTATCTTTATATGATAATGATTTCATCATAGCATCTCTTTGAACCCCTTGATAATAGATGTTGTTCTGAGATGTCTTTAGAATAAGTCGATTGAATTGAGGTTTGATAGTGAAAATGGAAAAGCTAGACTTGGGCAGGAACACTTGCTAAAGGTAATTTTTCATTATTGGCCCTAGAGATATTTTTTTGGTAAGTGATCAATATCAAAGTGCGTCTAAAGAATAGATCTGTGGATTGCATATATCAGAAATTTCATAACTTCTTTGGGGGCTTAAACTGTAAAAATACACTACTATATATTTTGGTAATGAAGTTTAAGGACACCGATTGAATTCTTAGGATTTTTATTTATTTTGTTTTTAATGATAAACTTATATATTTAGAGTAGAATATGTCAAAGAAAACATTATTTTGAGCATTATTAGGTAAAGTCTACTTGAGCTGTGTAGGTATTATCTTTGGATATTGTGTGATTTTGTCCTCAGTGCTAGTTTAGAGTTTCAGAAATACAGTAACAAGTTATGTTATCATTTCAGCTCCACCATTAAACTAGCTTTGGATAATGGCTTCTCAAACTGTAGAATATTTAAATTGTTTAATTACAGAAATATCTATGGAGCATTGTATTCTATTTCTCAATATTCAGTTAGATTATGAGGGCCATATATATCAGGGAAAATATGAGTTTAACGTAAAAGTATGTAATACACATAAGTATAGTTCATCTCTGCAATTTTGTTCATTGTTAGCTTTGGATGTTGTCTGATTTTGTTCTGCAGTGTGTAGTGTTTAGAGAATACAGTAAAAGTTGAGGATCATGGTTTTAGTGTATCATGGAAAATGTGAGGTTAATTGTAGTAGAAATAGATATATATTGTCAAAAATCATAAGAACCAATGAAAACTGTACCTAACCTGTTTTAACCTTCAGTAGTATAGTTTGAACATAACACAATCGCACCCAAGATTGAATACCTTGAAATTGGCACCAGATGTCAACAAACAAGCAAAAGAATAATTGGCAATGCGACCCCCCAGCCATGCATGAATTTAATGTCAGTGTATTTCTGCTGTCATAATGACTGCTAGAAGAGGTTTGATGAATTTTTTAAATTTTTTTCATAGTTTATGTGTATTACCTACTTTTATGCTAATTAATCCTATCTTTTTCCAAGATGAATATAACCCTCACTGCTGTCACCTTATTGTATTTCAGATGCTCCAACTCATGCACCACAACTGTTATAGTATTGTATTTTCAGTATTAGTAAAGATCTGCTCTCCAGGTTGGGCAGAGCAGTTTGAAGAGAATTTAGGAATTTCCTTTGTTTATTTCACAAGTATGGAGAGGAACGTCAGTTAGATTTTGTTTCTAATAGATGCAATTTATAGCCACTCTCTTGTCACTAAGTGTGCATTCATAAGACTTGAACTTTGTTTGATTCTCTGTGTCCTATGTGTTGTAGGTACATTTCATACCAAGGAGGCCATTGACATTATAGATTATCACTTGAGATGATTTATTTTGAAAGCCCCATTACCAAGGAATTACATTGGAAATGTCATACACCGTTATGTATCCTCGCTCCTTGCTTTGATCATTAAAGTTGATGTTATAAAGAGTGAATAAACTTCTTGATCATCTCGTGTGTTTTACAGAATAATAATACTGGATCAGTTTCATGCTTATTTACGTGAGGAAGAAATGAGAATTATTTTATTCTAGAGCTTTATGTACCTTGCATATAGAGTATATACTTATCTGCCTGTTTAGACAATAAATATATTGTATTCATTTTTTCTGGTTATAGTAATAGAAATTAACAGTTATTGTATTAATGAGAAAGATAGATTCAGGACCTTGAACTTTAGTCATTCTCTTTCAGAAAAAATATTAATGCATGGGCATGTTCATGTGAGCTAGGCAGCTTTGTGAGTTTTTTGAAATACTTTGGAGTCCAAATGACCCATTGCTCAAAAAAATGGTAAAAGAAAAATGCTTGTTTAGGATTGTGTATTTAAAAACAGATGATATGATTTGTTAACTTATTTTGGTGTAACATGATTGTAGACAGTCCTTCTAACTGAGCAGTATTTGAGTGACTGTATTGTATTGGATTCCTGTTGAATTATGAATGGCTCCTGTGACATATAATCCTCTTTGTACTCCCTTTTTTTTTTTTCTCCCCTCATTCACAGATGGTTTTCATAGGCCAGAATTGATTGGGCTGCATCACTCCATCTAACATAGCTCACCGCATCTGATAGCCTACACCATTTCTACATTTCTTTATTGAGAAAGTTTTTTTTATATTTATAAGGTTCTTTATCATAATATTGATGATAAATTTCAGATAGTACTGTCAAACTTACATCCTAAAGCAAGCAGTAATATGAAAAACATATACTTTGCTTACAGAATGATGGTGTATCCAAGAAGGCAAAGATTTTTGACGAGAATGACTTGGTAAATGTTGTTCCAGGTATGTTGGCATGAAGACATTAAATAGTTTGGTTGGTTTTCACATTACATGACATGTATACCTTAACGAAATCCCTGTGTTCCACTTGTGTTATCTCATGGCCTTGATGATGTTCACTAATTGTGCAAGACTTTTACACAGATATTTTATTGTTCATATTATTCTTTTGCTTCAGTTGAAAGATCCTTAGTAAACAAAAGAAGGGTAGGAGATAGAGCAGACCTAATAATATTGAGACTGAAAAATATAGTCACCTAGGTGTTTTCATATATAAGATTTTGATGTGAACAAGATTAAGCATTTTATTTTATACCCCATATAGTACCTGTATTTCAGTTTTTCTAATTGTAGATAATTGTCAGTGTGCTGTATTTTACCTTTAGGTCTTTAAATTTCCAAGTGCAGTGTACAGTTTAGGTCCATATCCCTTCTCTGGAAGGAAGCATAAAATAGACTATTTTTCAGCATCTCCCAAAAAATACTTTGGTGAAAGTAATCAAAGCAGTGACCTCAGCATGACTCCAGAACAGAAACAACGCATGATGCAGAATAAATTGAAGGTAAGAGCTGGCTGTAAACACTACACTGATTTTTAAGCAACCTGACAACCCATTTTCACATCTGAAATGGTAATATTGTTCATAAGGAAAGTATGCATGGGCATGTCTGTATATTTTTATACTAGTGTAATTGGCTGAGCTGCTATGAAATTCATGTATTAGTCATTAGAACTTTAATGGTTTTTGGGATAATTGCTTGATGAGTTTTACAGTCGTTTTAAAGGGCTGTGATTTGGTAAACGTTGGTAGAGAGTTGTTTTGAGGATACTAGTAGACCAAGTTTTTCACCATGTTAGGGTCCATCTTCCTTTGATGGGACTGGTCAGTGATTTTTATTCACAGCTCTTATTTCAGAGTTAAGAAACCAGTCTCCCCATACAAAACAAGTTATTTTGTTATTTGTATTCATTTATCTCCACATACAAGATAAGTGTAATTGATTTTGCAGGCAGAAATAAAACAGCAGTGTAAGAAAACCCCAGCCCTCCACGAGAATATTGGTCATAGCTGGTACCGTGCCCTGAAGTCCCATTTCACACAGCCCTACTTTGAGAAGGTAGGCTTAAAAGATTTTTTGAAACTTCGCCATCTCTGCCAAGCTATATATGCATGTAAGCTTAGGGTTTTTTACAGCTTTCTCGATAGAGATTTTTCACAATATTTTTCGTACCACTTAACTAAGGCAGAAAACCTGATCTAAACACTCTCATTGTTATCAGATCTTACCTTGTTCCTCTCATATGGTCATTAATTATCCCAGTGAACATCGTACCATCTAAGCTGTGGAGACATTTCTTTATAATTATTGCATTCATTTTTACTCCCTGTTTCTTTGATGTAATGAGTTGGTTAGTGCCTTTGTCCATAACAGAGGTAGCATAGCATTAGTGTTTTTTGTTTCCCAAAAAACAAAATCCTCTTACAGTTTCTGAGATGTCTCATTTGCCAAAGTCTTGCTAATGTGAAAGATTACAGTAATGTTTTCTTCCCAGAGTTGTGTATTGTACCTCACACAAAAACAGTGTACTTAGCTTGTAAGTTTATAGTGTGTAAAGTTATTTTGGCTTTAGCTATGTCCTTAGTATAATATACCTAAGTCAGTTGACACTGATGTATATTGAGATTCGTACAGTTACTGCAGTAAGGCACAGTATTAGATAAAGTGATAGACTGTAAAAGATGTGGATATGTGCACAGCAGAATTATTTATGACTGCAGGTGTTTCAGACGAGGATGCTTATAATTTGTGGCTCTGAGTACTGGAATCATTTGGCATGTGAAAGCATGGTTGGAGATGTTAGTGTCACTTGATGAGTCGGTGTTTGGTGTGAAAAATTCAGCATTGATATTGATATTGTTGAAACCTTTGAATTTTAGACACTGGACATAAAGATATGTGTGAGAGGACTGATCAGCATTATGCATTTGAACCACTCCTTATTTATGGGAGCTTGGAATAGAGTTGAAAACAAAGGATAGTTAGACGGAAAAACTAGAAAGAATTTGTTTAGGCAGAAGGTACCATGCAAGAATAGATACATGTGAATTGCATTCAAGTATTGCAGCCCTTGTATCAGATGCTGAGTAGGAAGGAAATAGCCAGAAAACTTTTGGATCAAGTTTCATGGAAAATCAGGTGTTATGCAAAGAATTTTAGAATAACATATGATATAAAACAGACTACAGATTATTGAAGTAGTTTGTGTTTGTGGGTGTGTGAATTTTGAGAACTGCACTAAGTTTGGGAATTTTTTCTCATGCTGTAAACTTCAGAAGCTTGTAGCCTGTTTTAGATTATTGACACAGATTATTGAATACCTTTTCGGAGTTGCCTGAAGAGCCATCAAGAAATATCAGAGTTATAAATGCAAAGTAGATTGCTTTATATCAGATGTTGCTGCTAGTGTAAGTAAATAAACATGATGGGTCTTTACATATGTTTTGTTTGCTCATTTTTGTAAACAATTTACTATTGAGAGTAACTATTGCATATGCTTTGTTTGTGAGAAATTTCAAAGTAACGTACCTCTTCCACAACAAATAAGGATGTTGTTGACTGCACTTGTAATGCAGCTGTAGCTTAAGTTAGACTCCCTGCCAAATTGTTTGGAAGCCTATTTAGATATTTAACCTGGATTAGTTGTGCTAAGTGACAATAAGAAAATACAAGATCTGGACAGAGTTTTCCAAAATATAGTGATGATATGCAAGTTTCTTAGCTGTATGATAGATTGCATTAGCACAGGATAAGGTTTAGAGGAACAGCTATGATACTAGAGAAGATATGAAGTATAGCAACTCTTGGAGAGTAGTTAATGACCACTTGTACTACTTTCTCCATCCAAACCTGATATCACTTCCCTCCTTAGCCCTCTTTCACAGTAAGCTTTCTTGTGTTAAAGAAGTATGGAAATATTCTTTATTTTCTGTTCTTGCATAACCATAATGATATTGATTTTTCTTTTACTAAACAGTTAAGCAACTTTCTAGAACATGAACGGAGCAAAGCAACAATTTACCCTCCAGAAGAACAGGTATTTTCTTGGACTCGCCATTGTGACTTGCAGGATGTCAAAGTAGTCATACTAGGACAAGATCCATATCATGGGCCAAGACAGGCTCATGGTCTGTGCTTTAGTGTTCAGATTGGTGTTCAGCCACCACCAAGGTAAAAACTATATGTTTGTTAGTCGAATGAAATTCAGTAATCTTTAAGATTGAAACAAAATGTAAGTATAGCTGTTAGTCATAGTGTTGACTTAAATTTAGGTCTTCAACTGGAAAATGACTATTAAAGTGTAAGCAATTGAATTGTATCATTAAAGCAAGAAAAGCTCAAGAATATTGGCATTATTGCTAGAAATTAGAGGCAGGTACATTAATATAAAAGGAATATTTGGATAAAACTAAAGTTGGAATGCTAAGGTGGAATAAACTGGTGGGAGCTTGATTCAGAGGATAGTTAAACAGGAATGAAATAGATATACCTTAATGTAAGAGATAAGATAAAATGATAGCATGAGGAAGTGAGTTTGTGTGAGTAGGGTGTATGAAAGAAGGAATATGCAAAAATAAGGTGTATGTGTTGCGTTGTACAAGAAAGTTATTCTATTGTCCCCCTTATTTCATAGTGAAGGAAAACATATATGATAGGTGCTCAGTATAAAGAGTGGATGACTTTGGAAAGTTTCTGAATTAACATTACCATTTTTTTATGACTAAGATGTGTATAGATATTCAGTGATGAACCTTTTTAGTTTGGAGAAATTTATATGCATGAATAGGCACTTCCTGCATATACTTGCAAAAGCAAATTGAATATAGATGACAGCGGGTTTAGGCAATCCTTGTTTGAAAGAGAAACTTGATGTACAAAAATGTTAACTTTCACAGTCTGTTGAATATGTACCAAGAACTGGAGTCTGACATCCCAGGATTTGTGCGCCCATCACATGGATACTTGTTGGGCTGGGCAAAACAAGGTAAGATTTTTCTTTTATGAAATTATTGTATCATCTGTGGTTTGTTGAAAGATGCTATATTTTCCTGCTTTTAGCCTTAAAATGAGTAAAGATTATGTCAAATATACTGAACATCAAGTTGGAAGAATTGGCTACCATATTGTCTTAAGAATGAATTTGTTGGGACTTTTGTCAAAAGCACAATTTCTCTATGCTGAATCAGTTTCTTGAATTAGATATTGTAAAACCTGACTTTGTTACTGTAAGTTGTCATCATAGTGCATTCAGCTTTGCCAAACAAAGTCATGCTTAATGTAACTGAAAGAAATCTCTTCATAAATGTTTGAACTAAAATATAAGAGCCTCAGCCAACACACATGGAGTAAATTTGCTGTTTATAGAATAATACTTCTTGCATAAAGTAACCGGAGATGATTTTTTTTTTCATACTTGCTCACCCATGCCACCTTAGTGAGGTAGCATCAGGAACTGAGCCATCAAGGAAAATCCTTGCACTGCTCCTTCTGTTTCTACTTTTTGAAGGTAATGGATAATACAGAATGGTATGATTTCTAGTTCCGTGCTCCCACCATTCTTGGTCACCTTGTACAACGTGCAGAAAGGTTTTGCTAGAATTCTTTTTCCTTTATCCCTGTGGATAATGAAATTGGTTACCTTCAATGATTTAAGAGTTAAGCAACAAGCAAGGCCCTGAAAAGCTCTGAAACTTCTAGAAAAGACATAACCACACTAAAGGCCATAACCCATATTGCTCATGGTCTTGATGAAGTGTCTTTGTGTGTTGAATAAGTATGCAGATGCACTTGATACACCTGGGATAGTTTTCATTTTATTACTGAGTGAGAATGTGATGCCAATGGATTGAGAGAGGGCAAATATTACCTGTGTGTAAGAACGGAGATGGGGTAATCATGCTGAACTCTAGACCAGTGTATCTGATGAATCATAAAGCAAGTAGATGAGAACTTAGAAAGGAGAAACTACCTGGGTGAGAGTTGACATGCATTCAAGAAAAGGAGGATATACTTGGGAGTTGTCTTGGATTTTAGATAAAAAAGCTTTATAGATGGATTTTGTGTTCATGGGTTAACAGAAAGCAGTTGATGCTGTACCTCATAGGAGTTTGGTATTTCTGCCCCTCCTCGGAAACGGTTTGTTTAACACTTGTTTCACTCTCAGGTGTTTTACTGCTCAATGCCTGCCTAACTGTAAAGGCCCACAAGGCAAACTCACACAAGGATCAAGGTTGGGAGACTTTCACTGATGGTGTGATAAAAACAGTCTCAGAACGCAACAAAGGTGTTGTGTTCCTGTTGTGGGGATCGTATGCACAG
>JAUUDW010622736.1:0-11625 GCA_032361385.1 Panulirus guttatus
AACGAATGAGTGAGGAAAGGCTGACAAAGAAGATATATGTTTCAGAGGTGGAGGGAACAAGGAGAAGTGGGAGACCAGATTGGAGGTGGAAGGATGGAGTGAAAGGGATATTGAATGGTCGGGGCCAGAACATGCAGGAGGGTGAAAGGCGTGCACGGAATAGAGTGAAATGGAACAATGTGGTACAGCCAGCATTTCAGTGGTTGTCAGGTTGCACTCCTCTGACCCAAGTAGCTGTCTTTTCCTTCTGCCGTACCCTTGCATGGACTATTGGCATTCAGTCCACAAACGTACAATCTCTCCTTGTCATACGTAACACTTTACAACACTTAACTCTCACATCTCATTCTTTGTAACTCTAGATTTTCCTGTGATGAGAACTATGCGCTAGCCTTGCCTTTTGGCAAAATGGTAGGAGCAGTAGATATAATAAGTAGGTAGGAATATTTAGGCAGGATTATCAGGTAGAAACATTAGGTAGGAGCATTAGATAGAAGCAGACAGTATGACCATTAGGTTGGAGCTGCTGCAAACACTTTACTAGATTTGCCCTCTGCCAGTGGCCTGATAAGGATGAGGCACTAAAGGCTAAGAAATGGCTCTGGCAGGGGACAACTGTTGGATAATGTGAAAACCATCTGTAGAGGAGCAAATGATAAAGAATAATGAAGAGTAAAGATGTAAGTATGGAAGTTAAGGAGGATTAAGGGACAGCATAGTCCTCCCAACCCTTATCTATGCAGCTGAAACATGGACATGGAATGAGTCACAGAGGTCATGAATCCAGACTCTGGAAATGAGTTATATAAGAGGAGCAAGTGGTATGACTAGATGGAATGAAGAAAGAAATGAAGGGGTGTGTAAGAGATGTATTATGACAGGGAATGAATTGTGGAGTGGTAGAGGGGGTGAAACTTAATACTTTAAGGTGGTTTGGGCACATGGAAAGAATGCAAGACTGATAGTTTACAAGGAGAGTGTATGATAGTACAATTATGGGGGTTGATGTGAGAGAAAAACGACCTGTGACATGGGTAAATAGAGAAGAAGAATACTGGAGAGAGAGAAATGGTGGAAGAATGCTGGAATGGCATATGTGAGGGAGGTATGTAAGGACAGGGATAAGTGGAGACTCTTTTGCAGTGGCCACCCTCTTGTTGGGAGTTCCTGGGGTTAACTGGCATCATACAGATAGATAGATAGTACAATGGCTTCCATTAATTAGCTGTCCACCTGCCATTACAAACTGTTGTTATTGTTTTCACAATTGATTCTTGTTACCATGTGTTATACTGATATGTTGTAATTTCACTCTCCAGGCAGCAATACCTTTGAGGAGTCAGCAAACTACATACGCATGAAGTTTGAGAACTTAAATAAGCGAAAGGACCAAAAAGAGATTTATACTCACTTTACCTGTGCAACTGATACCAACAACATTCAGGTCAGTTGATATAAACATGATTTTCTGTGCTATAATTGGAAATTGAAAAGAACATTCTTGTAGAGTTTGCAAGAAGGTTGCATAGAGTACTTGACTCTTTAATGTATAGAATTATTTTTTGGTGATATGGCACAAGCAAAACAAATACTAATGAAGACCGTCTTGGATGAAAGGAAAAGAACAGGAATAAAAGAATGGAAAAATTAATCAGGGGCTTACAAGTGTTTCTAGACATAACTCTGAATAGTAGAGTGGTTGTAGGAAGAGGTAAAGATGAATGGAAAAGTTAATCAGGGGTTTGCAAGTGTTTGTAGACATGATTTGATAATAGAGTGGTTGTAGGAAGAGGTAAGGATGAAAGGAGGAAGAGAAGTCCTCAGATGTTCGAAGAAAAGGGGAAGTATCATAAGTCACTCCTTTAGTGGCAGGTCTCTGCACAGAAATTGTGGGAGATAGCAGACAGATTCTTTTATACAGGTCAGTTTAGGTCAGAACTAGTAGGAGCGGAGTTGGATAACTTGAATTGTTTATTCAGAGTTAAGAGGGGTTGCCCAGGGTATTAGTTAGTAGGTAGCCAATATATATTTTACCAGTACTACTCACGTGGGTATTAGGAGGGTTAGTGATGGCTGCATAGTGAACCAGCACTTCAGTGGTTGTCAAGTTACACTCTGACCTAGGTTGCTCTTTTCTTTCTGTCTTACCCACATGTGGATGACTGGCATTCTGTCCACAATCATACAATCTTTCCTTGTCATGCATAACAACTCACACATCTTCTTTATAACTCTAGATTTTCCTGCAGTTAGCACTATATGCTAGCTCTTCCTTTTGGCAAAATGGTAGGAGCAGTAGTTAGAAGTGATAAGTAGGAACATTAGGCATAAGCATTAGGTTGGAGCCTCGGCAAACACTGCACTAGAGTTGTCCTCTACCAGTGGCCTGATAAAGATGAGGCACTAAAGGCTAAGAAGTGGCACTGGAGTTCATTAATTATGGAGACTTTATTGCCATGGCCAACCCCATGAGAGAGTTCGAGGAGGGAACAGGCATCTGAGATATAGATAGATAACAAGGTTATTAGGTTTATCAGGGTTGAGGGACAGGTTTATTAGGATGCGAAGTCTTTTAGATACCCTGGAGTGGATATAGCAGAGAATGGAAGCATTGAAGAATGTGTGGAAAGAGATCGTTATCTAGGATGGCAAAAATAGTTATGTTTGAAGGTATAGTAGTCCTAACTATATATATGGATGCAAGGCATGGGCTGTTCATAAGGCTGTGCAGAGGAGGGTGGATGTGTTAGAAATGAAATGTCTGAGGATAATATGTGGTGTAAGTTCTATGCAATTTATCCATGGGAAAATGAAACATGATAAGTTCCCAAGTGCACTTTCATTTAATGAAACATCATCGAGGGAGATACAAGATTGAGTTATTAAAATTGGATAGCTTTGTTGTAGACAAAATTTATAAACAATTCCCTTTCCTGTCCACGTAATAAGAATTTTATGACGCGTGCTGTCAGACTTGAACACACCAATCCGAACACCACCATCCAGTAATGCTTGTTTACCAGTGGTGTCCTTGCTACATCTCTTCCTTTTATATCAACTGACTGTTCTTAATCTCATTTTTGTATCTCCCCTGATGATGTGATCATGGCACCAAAGTGCACTTGGGAACTTATCATGTTTCATTTTCCCATGGATAACCTGCATATACTGGATCACATGAACCACTATGACCTCTTGCAACATAGTGTGAGGTGTTATGATCAAGTAAGTAATGAAAAGGTAAGAGAGACGTGCTGTAATAAAAAGAGTGTGGTTGTGGTTGAGAGAGCTGAAGAGGGTATGCTGAAATGATTTGGACAATGAGTGAGAAAAGGTTGACAGAAAAGATATATGTGTCAGAAGTGGAGGGAACAAGGAGAACGCAGATCAAATTTGAGATGTAAAAATTGGAGTTAGAAGGATTTTGAGCAATCGGAGCCTGAACATGTAGGATGGTGAAAGACGTGCTTGGGATCGTGTGAATTGAATTATGTGGTATACTTATGTTGATGTGCTGTCAATTGACTGAACCGGGGCATGTGAAGTGTCTGGAGTAAACCATGAAAGGTATGTGGGGCCTGGTTGTGGATGGAGAACAGTGGTTTCCATGCATTTCACATGACAGCTAGAAAGTGTTTTATATAGCATTAATGAAATGGCCATGATTAAGATGTTCAGTTGTCCATGCTGTCTTAAGTAACATTAAAAGCAAAGAAGGAAAGACTGATGTGACAAAAAAAAATTTTCTTGTGTGTGTCTGTAAAAACAAAGAAGGGAAGACTGTTGTGATTGAAAAAACAGATTCCCTTGTGTAAGTCTAATAGGGTGAGATGATCATATATAGTTAATGGTTGGTTATAGGTTGGTTTAAGTATGTACTGATATACTTTGTTGAATTACAAGGAGGAGATGACCACTGAAGAGATATACATTGAGGTTATTACATGTTCTTGAACATGATACCTGTAAATTTCATTGTGCAGCAGCAACGAGAAATGCTTAAAGTATAAGAATAGTGAAGTACTCTAAAAACATCACTGTTGATAATTTTTTGTAGCTGATATATATATATATATATTTTATGCTGGTATTGATACCTTTAGTAGTTTAGCCATCAGATGGGCTTACTAAAATAGTGTATCTCAGATAAGCTAAATCCTTTGAGTAATGATGTTAGAAAAACAGTTGGATATGAACACATATTCGCATTGAAATTACAGCTTAAAACTACAGCTATGTGTTGTAATGAATTCTCCAGCAAAGGAGTTAATTGTATGGTTATACCTGATGCATTTTAGAATGATTTGCTTCGGCAGCACCTTTGGGTCTAAATGAGCTCATGTGGGCACATCTGGATACCACCTCTGTTAAGTTATCACTTGGTAAGTCACCTGTAGTTGGGATGTGAAGACATTTCCCTGCAAGTGAACAAGCATTTGTAAGAAATAATTTTATTAACTGTAGTTGAATGGGGAATTGTTTTCTGTTGTATGTTCACCATGTATAGAACTCATTATTCTTTTGGAAACAGTGGTCTTGTAATGAACCAGTAATATTGCATACTTCTGATGATGCAGATTAAAATTTTTGAAATCTGTCATCTTTTTGGGTGATGGGTTTCAGCTCTACTTGATGTGAACTCTGCTTGAGTCATGAAACCCTTTATGCCCAAGTTAAAGTCACAATCTAAGTCTTTCAAGTCCAAGGTGTTAAAAATTGAACACAAGTCTGCACTCAAGTGCTACAACAATGTACACTGTGCATGAGGTGAGGATGTGAATGAGTGATGTGGGAAGCTTTTGCATATCATCCACTCCATGGAATTGGAAATAGAGTTGATAATGATAGATAGTTAAAGGCACATCGAGGAATTTGTAAAAAGAGAAGTCACTTGTTAAAGGACATAGTAGTCCCACTGGTGCTGTTTGGATGTGAGGCATGGGCCTTAGACAAAAATGTAAGGAAGAGGTTGGAAATAAAATGTCTAAGGACAGTATCTGCTTTGAGGAGGGTTGTTTGAATATGAAGTGTCAGGGTAAGAAAGAGTTGTGATGGTATGTATCAGAGAGCTGAAGAGGGTCAGCAGAAATGGTTTGGACATATGGAGATCAGTAAGAATAGAAAGACTTTGAGGATACACTTGTCAGAAGTGGAGGGAACAGAGAAAAGGGGGAGCCAATGTTGGGATGAAAGTTGCTTTGAAGGTTTGGGGCCTGAATATTCAGGAGGGTGCGAGGCATACAAGGTTTAGAGTGAATTGGAGCATTGTGGTATACAGGGGACGATGTGCTGGCAATAGGCTGAGCCAGGGAGGGCATGCGAAGCAGTTTGGGGAAAGAACAAAAAGGCTGGTGAGGCCTGGTGTGGATGGGAGCTCTGGTTTTGATACATTATACATGACAGATAGAGAGTGGATGTGAGCAAATGAGGCTATTTGTTTTTCTGTTCCTGACATACCTTGCTAATGTGGGAAACAGCAAACATTTATGAAAGAAAGAAAATGTTGAAGGCAATATTGTTTTTGCAATTTACCAATATACTGCTGAGGAGGTAAATTTACAGTTATTATTGGACTGTAAGATGAGAGTTTTCTTCTGTGGCTATTCTTAAAACGTTTGAAATATTTTATAGGATGTAATAGAATCTGCTGTATTAACAGCACAAAACACCTGATGTCCTTTCCTTCATTTGAATGTCAGATTTTTCATCATAGAAAAGGCTCATGATTGTACAAACCCATGTGATATAGTATAGATATAGATGTAAGTACAGGAGTGTTTTGTATTGCAAATTCCATTTTTTATTTTAAAACTTTCTTATTACAGTTTGTGTTTGATGCTGTAACAGATGTTATCATCAAAAATAACCTCAAGGATTGTGGACTGTTTTAAAGCAAGACTATGATCTTCAGTGGGTGGGTTGGTTGTGATCCAAGATCTAGCAACCTCATACGTAAAAACATTCATTGAGGTCACATGAGACAAGGCTCCCTGACTCACCTGACACATTCCTTAATGGATAAATGTTCACACCAAAGTATTATTGTGCTGGAAGGACCATGTAGCCAGTTGTTCTCAGACAGGCTGAAAATGACATGAAAAGAGTGTATGCAGGACTGAATGTTGTAAAATTTAGGGGGAGAATGTTTGATGCTGTGCACAGTTGAACTCACACACATGTTATGCACAGTGCCTGAAATATGTATATGATTACTGTATGCACAAATTGTGTGAACTGTTGTGTGCCATGTGTTATTTTGGGCCAGTGATTATTGTTGGTGTCATGGGCATGTTCACCAGTAAGATATTCAGCTTTTTAGAAAGTGACTAGTGTTAAATAATTCTTTTTGCACTGAAGTGATTTTGTACAAGGCTTATCAGAAATATTTTACAAAGCCTTTATTTTTATTTCATATTTTCCCAATATTGTAGCTAGGAGTATATCATAAGTATACTGGTATGTGATGCATAGCTAACACAGCCATAAAGAATATTCCTTTTTTAGAATTTCCTGTTAAACAACAAATTAATTTATATGACCCTTGTGAGCCAATGCTCCAGTTTTTGTCTCAATTGAAGTTGTCAGGGCAAGTTTGTGCTTTGCTTCTTTAGTTTATCCAAGGGACATGGAACTTTTATATTTAAAAGTAGACTCCTTATTCATGTTCAGGAGACCAAGTGTAGCAGGAAATCTTCCTTCAGTTTTGATATATTCTGAGATATATTTTTGTTTATACTGGCCATTCAAAGCCAAAGCTTGAAATGTTTCTCTTACATTAGTTTTCTTACATTTCATGTGCATATATATAACAAAAATACCCTTTATGCTTGTAGATATATACTTGGTCCATACTATGTGGAATTTATTTCGGTATCTCTCTCTATTTCTTTGTCATTTTATGCTAAGTTCTCACTGAGGTAGAGCTTATTTGATAGTAGGAGGTGTTAGGGACCACAGTAACACTTGTATGACATGCTTGCATGGATGTAAAGAGTGGGTATCTGTGCAATACCCAGAGGTGGTTGTCATTGGTAAGTCTGTAACCAAAGCCCCTGTCATTCTGTCTTCTAACTGCTTTTTTTTTTTTCCTCTAAATGGTAAAATTGGGCAATTGTACATTTAAATCAGCCTTTTTTTCATTTCAGTTAATTTTATCTAATCAAGTTTCTTACTGTATGGGAATGTACAAAAGTTTTCAGTTTTAGTGTAAATATTTATTTCAAGATTATATTTGAAGGGTAGGCATCTTAGGCAAACAGCTCATGCTTGTTGCTTCTTATTGCTGGCCTTTAATGTGGCATTTCTTCGTAGTGCTGCAACTTGTGTGTGTTATTAATAAGGCCATGTAGGCTGCATCTTTGCCACTCTAATAAGGGAGTAGCAATGAGTCATAACTATTTTTAGATTTTTCTCCACACCTTGATTGTTTTACAAAGTATCACCACAAGGAATGTAATGTTTTACAAAGTATCACCACGAGGAATGCAAGTGTGTGTGTGTGTGTGTATGCCGTTACCTGTTTATACTTATATGTTTGCATATGGGAAGCCCTACCTCTTACCCTTTCAGTTTTGTCATGTTGACTTCAGTTTTTCCTGTGTTTCCTTCATTTACTACCTCTTTGCTTTTCTTGTTCCATATGTCCATAACTCTGTTGCTAAAGAAATGCTTCTTCACTTTCATTAGCACAATATTCTAACTTAACTTTTAATTATGTCCTCTTATTCTGGATTATCTCCTATTAAATCTTACCCTTACAGGTTTCATTATGTTCTTGTAGACCAAGTAACATAACCATCCCACATCTTTCCAGGTCACATATCATTAAGCTTTCAAGGTTTCTTTTAAATTGTAATTTACATGTTTTTTTAATCTCTACCAGTTCATCCTTTTACCTGAAGCATTTCTCACTAATGCTTTTATTGCTTTCAAACTCAAGTCTTTTCCTGCAATATGCCTGATGTTCTCTAGAAAATTTATACTTTCACCTTTAATATGTAGAGATGTTTTCAGCCCACTGTCACCTTAGGTTAACTACCACCTTTGAATGAGAAATGCTGCTTCCCATGTAAGCCATTAATTTGAACATTTTCTTAAAATTTTGGCTGACTTTTTGTGTGCTTTTTCTCCTGTAGAGTTTTGTCATTCAAGCTTTTCTCATAGTTAGGTTCCCTAATTTTGTCCCTTAGTAACTTTATTTCACTCCTTGTTGATAATAAAGCCTTCTCTCATGTTTTGCATCATCTTAGTGTGCTCATCTATGAACTCCATAAACCAAGATTAATAATCAGTATTATCCAGATTTCTGTTGTTTATACCCCTTTCAAACCCATACAAATTATCCATGATTTAAACTTTGATCTAGTTGACTTGACATAAGACTAGAAACAAGACTTTGGTACAGTTGACTTGACTGAAGACTATAAGCAAGGGTAACTTCCATGGGTTTGAAGATATAAAATGCAGATAACCATGTAAAGATCACTCACCTTGGTCCATGAAGTTCAGAGATAGACTGAATGGAGAAGATAAATTGGGTAAGGAAGGATCCCCAGTCAGTAAGACTGCAATCATTAATGGATGAAGAAGCGGATGGCAATAAAAATGCCTAGGTTTAGGTATGGATGGATGGAGAAACACCACATGCCAGGAATATCAAATTAAAGAAAAGAGGAAGGACACAGGAAAGTAGCTTACAAGGGAGGCATTATTTCTCCAGTTTGAAGGTGGGAGGGGCATTGAAGATAGCAGTGATGAGAAGCGATCCACAGAATCAGCTAAAAGTAAAAACAGGAAAAGCCTTGATAGAGCATAGATAAATTTACTGATGACATTGAAATAATACATTTGAGTCAGTAGGTAAAAAGAGCATCAACAGGGAGTGCTGTACGCAAAAAGAACCGGTAGATTGGTTGGAAGATGGACATGAATGATGATAAAAACATAAGGATGTTTAATACAAATTGTTAGCTTGTGTGTATAACAAATGATTATGCAGTGATTTATTGTATTTTATGTATGAATGAAGTAGAATGCCTGATTCTGGCAATGGCAACTACAGTACTCACAATTTTAAATGACGACAGTTAATGTGTCACAGGCCTTGTTTAAATTTAGAATCGGGATTAAAGTGAATTTATGTATTATTATTATTGAGTTTTGATTCATACTATAGGTTACAGCTAAATATTACAGCTTATGTATACAGTTAGATTCAGTAGTATTGATTATTGTCAAGACTACTGTTAACAAGGGATGGTAATAACCAGCTGTTATGTGAATTACTTTATTGAGTGTAAGTTATATTTAACTAAAGTTATAATTGCAAATTACATTTTGCCCTTTTTAAGATGAAATTTTAGTTATCTTCGGTTGTTAGTCCCTTTTCAAAGTTTGCATAAGAAAATGAAGATGCAAGTTAGTTTAAATGACATTTTAATCACTGTCATAAAGCTAGCTTGGAAAGTGAATAATCATAAAACAGGTGTTTTTGTTATTACATTGCAGAAGGTTAAGATTGCTGTGCCCCGTATATATAGTGAAAATACTTGTAGGAGATGATCAGCAGGCTTGCAGATTATGTGATTGTTACATTTCTGATCAAAACAGCAACTAACTCTGTCAGACCAGTTCGTATCATTCATTCATGCTCATTATGTAGAATTGTCATTTTATTCATCTTACATGCTGTCATTTCCAAAGTATATTAGAGACCTTGAAACGAATATTCTGCAGCATATAGAAGTACTGTTGTTGCTGTTCTGCCGTATAGAAGAGATTATTACAGAAATACTCATCAGACTTATTGGGTAGTTGTGGTTTCATCTGATTCCAGCAAAATTTTAGGCACATCTCTTGATTGAAATTTTACAAATTAAATTTTAAATGGAAACCCAGTGGGTACTTTTTTAATGTGTGGAACAAAGGTCACAGTGGCATTCTGCAAATATGCAGAAACTAATTCATGGAGAAATAGACTCTCATTTTTGAAATGTCAGAAATCAGATGCCATTGATAATCAGTTGTGTAAATGAATAGATCTTGAATCGGTAAGTGGTGTGTAGTTAGTAACAACTGGATATTTGCCCAAAAATGATTTATTTACTGCCTACAAGATACTTTATTTTACCAGTTTTCTCTCGTAACTGCATTGATATTCATTGTCTATGGTACTGGTTTCTTCATCTTCCCAGGTCATCGTTCAAAACAGGCAGTGATGTATGCAGCTCTTGGGAAGCAGCAGCAGTTATATTGCAAATGTTGTACTGCAACAGAAAATATACATTTTTAGCAGCCATAAGTATAATGCAAGTGTGTGACAATTTAGATTTAGGTCTTCCAACAGTGCTCACTGTAACATAAGAGACAATCAAGGATGTACTTGAAATGCATTAAATTTCACAGGGAATTTCAAAGTTTGTATAAATTGCCATTGTAAGGCAGTTGTTCATTATTCAAGGTATTTCACTAAAGTGTCTCCTTTCTGAGTCCAGGATGGTTTGATTTCATTTTTCACAGTTTCAAGCATAAAGTTTTCAGGTTAAGCAGTGCATTTAAAGATAAACATCCTGCACATATTTTTGAAAGATCCTCATACCATCTATTCTTGTACAGGTATTGCTTACAATAAATGATGTTCTTAATTTTTTTTTCATTTTTTCCATGCAGATATTTCGGAGGGGAAATTAGCTGTGCCTTTTCATGAAATACAATTGACTGTGCCAAACATTATCTTTTTACAAGCATGCTGGGGACAATATCCCTACCAAATAACCCAGACATTTGACAAACAGCAAAATGAATATCATACCATAATGCTCATGCCTCGCTGATGCAGGAAGTGATGCTGGGAAGGATGAAGGTGAGTAAGTATGAATGTGTACGTGTGTATATATGTATATGTATGTGTGTGTATACTAGTGGATGGGTCTTTCTTCGTGTTTCTTGGCGCTACTTCGCTGATGCGGGTAACAGTGATCATGTATAATAAATAAATAAAATATTCATATTTCATATTCCATATCCCTGGAGCAGAAGGAGCCAGGCAGGGAATGCTCATCCTTTTCAAAGGCTCAGCCTGGGTTGTCTGAATGTGTTTGGATGTAATCAAAATGAGAAGTATGAAGAGAGCTTATTTTTGAAGAAAAGAAGCTGAATGTTCCCACGCCAACTGAACCAAAGCTCAAGGTTAAAAGGGAAGAAATGCTTAGAATTTTCTTAGGAGTAAAGTCTGGGGTCAGTGAAAGGACAAGAGCTAAGGATGGGGTATCACTATTGATGAAGTAGTTGTGTGTATGGAAGTGAACTCAAGACTGATGTAGGTAAAAAAGCGAGATGTGTAATTATTTGTGCTGGTGCATCTGGCCATGAGAAGAAAGATCACAGGAGGCAAGTGTTTTGCGAGCAGCAGAGTGGGTGTGTCCAGTTTTGATCCAAGAGACTGAGTATTCGTGATTAGTGATGAGTGATTTAAATGCAAAAGTGAGTAATGTGGCAGTTCAGAGTATAACTGGGGGTATGGGGTATTTAGTAAGGTAAATAAAAATGGTGAACAGCTTGTGCAGTTGTTTGCTGAAAAAACAACTGGCGATTGAGAATATCTGGTTTGAAAAGAACAAACACAAG
>JAUUDW010622758.1:0-19223 GCA_032361385.1 Panulirus guttatus
CTGGAGTGGGTCATGTTTGGCTACCAACAATTAACCTCACCATTGTCACAAAGCCAACCGGCCAGACCCTGCCATTACCACACCTCCATAATGGACTCCCATCGTTTTGTGGCGTTTAAACCACCCGCTCTCATTACCAGCTCTTATTGGTTTTCCAGCTTTTTGAAATACTTTTTTTTTTCTTCATGGCAAGATGTAACACGATTCATTCTTTTAATCGATCTTGTTCTGCCATTTTCGTTCGACTGGCGGTGAAGAGTATTTTTTTTTAGATTATAAGTCAAGCCAAACGTTCATTATTATTATCATTATTATTATTATTATCATTATTATTATTATTATTATTATTGTTATTATTATTTTTTTTTCTTTATTACTACTATTATTTTCATTAGTATCATAATGCTATTATTGATGTTATCCTTTAGAAATCGTGTCATAAATCGATTCATTACATACTGCAAAGGAGACTACAGTTGGAAATCGTAATGCATTAAGTTTACCTTAGGTCTTTCCTTTCCTTGTAGAAAGCTCTCAGGACCCATAACCACTGTAGAAGCTTCAGTTGCTTTTCACATTTACTACATACAGTTTCCATTTAATGACTTATGGTCTCTATATCTTGATACACGATTTCGTCTCTCCTGAAGAAGTTCAGAGACTCAACGTCCTCGTAGAAAACTTCGACACTCTCTCCCATTTTATGTAGCCATAGGATTTTATGTCTTGTTGCTGAAATAACTTACCATCACCTTGTAGTCACCCTCACCCTGTAGTCACCCTTACCCCATAGACGCCCTCAGTTTGTAGACACACGTAGCTTGTAGGCATCCTAGCCTTGTAGACAAATTCATCATGTATACATCCACATCTTTTAGAGACTCACCCTTTAGACATCCTGACCTTGTATACACCTTTATCTTGCACATACCCTCACTCTGTAAACAACTTGTAGTTATCCTAACCTTGTAAACATCTTTACCTTGTACATATCCTCACCTTGTAACAACAACTTACAGGCATCCTAACCTTGTAAATACCCTTATCTTGTACACACACACCCACACCTTAGGGCCACTCATCTTGAGCCATCCTAACCTTGTAAACGACCTTGGATAAACCTCACACTTTCCCAGGTTCAGCTTCTCTCCTTTGAAGACGACTCATAGGCCCTTTTCCTCCTTTCCCATCTTCTCTTTTCTTTCACCACCACCCAGCCAGTCGAGGCCAGAGCCAGATGCCGCTATTGTCAGTTGTAAAACGCACAGCAAAATAAATTGATGGGGCATAAGTGGAGGTCTTCGGGCCACCAGCAGCCCTAATTTGAGCCACAAAGACCTGGTCCATCGTGGGCCCCAACACCTCGCTAATTGCACCAGCAGGTAAATACAGGTAGGGTGCGGGCCCTGTCTTCTTGGGGGGAAACGGATGCTCCTGCCCAGATAGGTTTGTTTGCCTTGTTGTAATAATGGTAGTATAATGCGGGGTCTGGCCACTGCCTGCCGGGTTACGCCACTGTAATGACACAGCCACAGGGAAATATATGATGGCCATGATGATGCTCGTGAGGAGGAGGATCATGAGAGCTTTGTTGCTGATGGTCCAGGTAAATGAGGCATATGTATCGGTGGAGGAGCTGGTGGTAGGGGCAGCGGAGTGATGGTGGCACTGGTGGTAGTGGTGATGGTGGTATTGGTTAGCGGTAGTGGCGGCAATGGTGGTGATGGTTGGAAAGACAATGGTGGTGGATATTGTGATGGAAGTGGCGTTGATGTTCTCCGTATAGGTGGTGGAAATAATTGCAACAATAGTGGTGTTGGTAGCGGTAATGGTGGTTATCGTATTGGTGACAGTAGTAACGCTAGTTGATTTGGTATTAGTGGTAGTGATAGGAATGGTAGTAGTAGTAGCAGTAGCTGTAGTGGTAATGGTATAAAGTATAAGTAGTAGTAGTGGCAACATAAGGTCTTGCAGTAATAGTCGTAGTATTCCTAGTAACAGTAGGAATAGTAGTATTTTAGATAGTGGCCGTGTTAGATCTACAGATAGTGGTAGTTGTAGGAGTAACTGATACGGTGTGATTAGTGGTAGTGGTGGTCATGGTAGTAGTAGTGGCGGTGATGTTATTGGTAATGGTAGTGGGGACGGTAGCGATGGTCGCAGTGGTGAGGGTAGCGGAGACAGAGGTGGTGTTGGCAGTACTGGTAGCCTCAGGAACGGTGATTTTGGTCTTTTCTGTGGTACTGAGGGTAATGGTGACCAGCTTGGTCAGTTATTAAGAGAGACATTCCTGTGAAGTGAAGTATTCTTTATCGAAAGGAAGAGTGACAAATTTCCCTTCACTACCGGCACGTCTTTCTGGTCGTTAACCAAAAGTATCTCTTACAACTCCTGTCGCACTAGCAGATTCGGGCCCTCCGGGCCCTCGCCTTCTCGCTCCGGGAATGCAGTGTGGTGGTAAGGCGTCAGTACACTGAGACAGCTTCGGAAAATTGTAGGATAGCAAGGATTAATCATAACGCGATAAGAAAAGAGGAACAGGATATTGAAGAGATTATTGTGGATAAGCCAGGAGATAACTCGAAACTAACCATTAACTCATCAGTAGTACTGCTCTCGTCACGACTGGGATGGATAGCAAATTAGGCTAAAGGAACTCAGAAGGAAAAGTTGTTCAGCCTAATAAAAAGATGTGCAAGGAACTGAATGACAAGTTAACAAGAGTTTTCACAGTGGAAGGCACTCTAAGCTAAGTATCAGTGAGATGGAATGGGGAGGAGGACTTAGAAAGCGCTGACTTAGAAAGCGCTGAAATACCTAGAAATGACGTAAAGAGGCTGTTGCGATGCCTCGATCACTATAAGGCTGACGGCCTTGATGAAGTTTCTCCTCATGTCCTGAGAAGTATGTAAACACTCCTGACACGCCGCTTGAAATATTATTTAAAGACATCGCTGGAGGAAGGTAGAGTGCCGGTTGAGTGAGAGGGCTGATGTATCTGTCTTCAGTAACTGGAGACCAGGAAGTTGCCCAGTACCACAGACGAGTGTCTCAGACGAGTATGCCTGTAAGATCTTAGAAAAGATAATCAGAAAGACATTGTAAGACTACTTGCAAAGAAGAAGCTCCCTGAACGAGAGATAACGCGGACTCGAGCACAGGAGGTCTGGGGTAACACGCTTCAGACATCTGTGGGAGAATGGGCATAGTCTTAAACATGGGTGTCATGTCAGTATCTGGAGTGCCAGAAGACATTTGACGCTATACCACATAAGAAGCTGGATCGTCAGACAGGAATAAAGACAGGACTGTTTTGATTGACAGAAAATTACCAGTGAAATGGTAAGAAAATCTTAGTCAGCGCAGCCTTATCGAAAAGGGTGGGGGTTCCCAGTGGTGTGCCACAGGACTCGGTCCTGGGATTATTTTTTTTTTCTTGATCTATGTACATGACTTGCAGAAGGACTGAACTCGTACCTGTATACAGTATGTTTGCAGGGAAGTAAAGAGTGATGATGGCTGTGTCTACTCACGAGGGGACATAGACAAACTCCAGAGTTGGTTTGATACAAGACTTATGAATTTCGTATCGAGTAAATGCAAATTATGAGGATGGGGCACAGTGGAAGATGGCCCCGATAATAATGGTACATGGCGGGAAACAAGCTGTAGGGGTCTGTGCGTGACTGGAACTAGGAAATCGCAACTGTACCTAATCTGTCGCCAAAGCCCTACCTTAGGGAACCTGTTAGAAAGACATACTGCTAGTTAGCTTCCCCATGAACAGTTTGCTGGTTTTTCTCTTGGAATTATCTGTATGCCTCTTTACTTTTACCATACTTACTCACGAGTTTCTGACATCTGCTGACATCACAAATGGCCTCGAAGGGACCCAGTGGTGTGTTGCTGTTTAACTTCCTTTGTATATCCTCGAAATATACGGTTGAGGAAATATCCAGCAAACAGTTCATATCGTATACGAGGCCGAAACTAGAATACTTAAATTGCTGCTAAGGTTTGGTCACGGCAGTTAGAGACCCACGAGGAACTAAGAGAGAAGGCCCAGAGAAGGGCAACAAAGACTGTGCTAGATGAAGGAGAGCTGAGTTAAAATGACAGGTTAGAGCCCATAAATCTGTCCACCACGGAAGGGAGAAGAGTAAGGGATGACTTGATTACAATCTTTAAGTTTTTAAACCAGTTTGATGATGTCAACAGTGAACTTCTTGGAAAGATGGGGCAACCAGCGGATATAACATGAAATTATACAGGAAACCTATAAAAAAGAATGTAAAGAGGTACTTTTGGGATATGAGCAGTTGATGATTACTTTAAATTAAGTAATGAAATTGTGAATGCTGATCGTATACAAGCGTTTTAAATGCTTCTTGATTGAAAGTTCAACGTATGGGACCCCACGAGTGAATATTGCCCTTCCATTGCAATACAAATAGGTAATTATAACGCAACACCAGCACTACACCACTGCGGCAGCACAGCACACCACCACCATGTTACAGCACCACCGCTAGCACCATAGCACGCCATCACTACAACAACAATACAGCACCGCTCTAGCACCACCACCACCACCACAGCAACACCTTCGTATGGGCCAACAGCCAGTAAACAGAGGTGGAGCAGCTGTTGCCGACGTCTGTTGGTGGTTCACACCTGAGTAATGACCTCGGCGGCCAGACACCCTTATTTTGTCACCCTCACAGTCCACACGGCTCCTCCCCATTCTCCAGTCCCCTCAACATCATTCCTCTTCCAGCTTCCCCAACATTACTCCTCCTTCAGCTTCCCCAACATTGCTCCTCCTCCAACTTTCCTAGATTTTCCCTCCTTTAGCATCACCAACACTCCATTTCCTCCAACTCCTCCATCACCCCCCCTTCCTTCAGCTTTCCCCAACAGTCCCCTTCCTCGAACTTTCCCTGCGTTCCTCTTTCTCCAGCATTCCCAGCACTCCACCTCCTCAACACTAACTCCATCCCCCCCCAACCTCCAACACCCTGTACGCCTACCCGTCGGCTTGTCTCTCCATTCCCCAGTGAGAGGAACAATTTATGTTGATTCAGACGAGTACTTTGCAGTGCTCTGAGTCGCCAGCCTCTTGAACATGATGATACGACCGTTGACCCCAATAGAACGACCCTTAAGCGCGTCAATCAGGCCCTTGAGCTCGCTGTTCCGGCCCTTGGATGACGACATTGACTCTTGACCTGACTGTAAGTTGTCAGGTCAAAGGCCAGTCTATCATATGAATCCAAGGGTCGAACCGTTATTCTCATGGGTCGTACCGTCGTGCTCATGGGTCGTACCGTCGTGCTTATGGATTGTACCATTGTGCTAATAGATTGATTGTACCAGCGTGCTGATCTGTCGTACCATCGTGTTCATGGGTTGTACCATCGTGCTGCTCAGTCGTACCATAGTACTAAAGGTGCTAAAGGTGAAAATATAGCTGTAACTAGAGCACATAATAGATCAACCACACAACCCATACGGGCAGGTGCAGCATGTCGCTCTTATCCGGATACCGCTGCAGAACAGCGTAAGCAAAATGCTAACCCATATTTACGTATTCGTTCCGTTACGAAAATGAAGAGTGAAATGAAAGCATAAAAAACAAAGAAGACCAGGAGAGAGAGAGAGAGAGAGAGAGAGAGAGAGAGAGAGAGAGAGAGAGACTATCCTCTCGTCTTCCTCAACTGGACCCACACTTTATCTCGGGCCTGGCCAGGATCACCGACACCGCCCTAATTGTGGCTCGTTTGTGAACACAGGGAACTCCCTCCCCCTCCCCCTCACACACGCTCCGCGACCAGCCAGTCGGCCTGCCGGCCGGCCAGACACTCGGGGGAGGGGAAGGGGAAATTGAGAAAACATTACTTCCCACCGATACTCGAATTACAGTTGGCGTTTAAAGTCGGCTCTTTATTGTCACTATGAGAGCGGCGATCTCTCGTTCATTGAGCGAGTGGAGACGCTGGCAATGACGAGTCAACTTACAATGATGAGCGAAAAAGTTGATAAATGTTTATATATAGTGTGTGGAAATGGAGGGCTTTACTTACCAGATAATTTGAAAGGTTGTATGTATGCTTGAGCCACCCCCAGTTGCTGTGGTAACGGTAATAGTATCAGTCGTAGAAATAAGTAGTAGTATAAGTATTAGTAATAGTAGAAATAGTCGTTGTAATAGTATAAAGTATAAGTAGTAGTTGTAGTAGTAGTATAAATAGTAGAAGTTCTTGTGGGAATAGTAGTATTACTACTAATAGTAGGAATAGAAATATTAGTGGTATAAGTAGTCGTAGTTGATGTAGTATGATTAGTAGTAGCATACGTTCGCGTAGTAGTGTTTCGAGTAGTAGTAATATTATTAACAACTATAAGTATTTGTATTTCCAGTATGATTAGTAGCAGTATTAGTATAAGTAAAGTCAGTAAAAGTGATACTGATGTATGTAGTGTTACTGTCAGAAATATTGTTTAACCAAGTATAAGTGTAAGTTGCACTAATGTAAGTAGCGTTAATGTAAGCAGTATTAATGTAAGTAGTATTTTCGTAAGTTTTCTATAAGCAGTATCAGTTTATGAAATATTAATGTAAGTAGTGTTAGTACAAGTATTTTCAGTACAAGTAGTATAAGTAGCAGTAGTACAACAAGTATTAGTACATTATTATACCTTGACAAAAACTGTTCAGGATGGGCAGAAAAAAAAATCTGTTAGCCGCTTGACCAGATCGTTCCTCGGCCGGGGAATATCAGTACAAATAGTATAAGAAACATTAGTACAAGTGTTATTAGTACAAGAAGTTCTGGGGGCAATGAAGACTGTGGGAAATGAGAGGTCGTTATCTGGGAGGGCGAAAATGGGTATGTTTGAAGGTATAGTTGATCCAATAATGTTTTACGGAAACAAGGAATGGGCTGTTGCTAAGGCTATGCGGAGGAGGGTGATGTGTTGGAAATTAAATGTTTGAGGACATTTTGTGGTGTGAGATGGTTTGATCGAGTAAGTAATGAAAGGGTAAAAGAGAGGAGCGGTAAGAAAAAGAGTGTGGTTGAGAGAGATAAAGGGTGTGCTGAAATGATTTGGACATATGGAACGAATAAGTGAGGAAAGGCTGACATTGTGGATGTGTGTGTCAGAATGGAGGGCAGAAAGAGATGGGAGAGATCAAATTGGATATGGAGGGATGGAGTGAAAAAGATTGTGAGTGATCGAGGCCTAAATATGCAGGAGGATGAAAGGCGTGCACGTAAAAAGTGAATTGAAACGATGTGATATACAGGGATCGACCTGGTATCAATGGACTGAACCATGGTATGTGAAGCATCCGGGGTAAACCATGGAAAGGTCTGTGGGGCCTGGATGTGGAGAGGGAGCTGTGGTTTCGGTACATTGCTCATGGCTGTTAGAGAATGGATGTAAGTAAATGCGGCCTTTCTTCGTCAGGTCCAGGTGCTACCTCGAAAATACTGGAGAGTAGGTGAGCTGTCCACCTAGCGGAGACGATGGTAACCCATATTAAGGCATTCCCTCGCATCTTCACATATAGTACATATCTCTTTTCCCATTACTAAGACCCACTAATTTTTTTGTTTTTAACTAGCTTAGCTCTAAAACCACCAGTATCTGGCCCCATAGTATCTGAACTTAACAGTATCTGATCTCACCAATAACTGGCCTTACCAGTATTTGGCCCCAAAAGTAACTGGCCTTACCAGTGTCTAAAACCACCAGTATCTTGTTCCACAAATATGTTGCTCCACCATTAACTACTATCTTCACCAGTATGTATGTGGCCCTACCAGTATCTGACACCTCTAGTATCTGACCATAGGAGTATCTGGCTCTAGGAATATCTAGGCCCACCAGTATCTGGCTCCTCCAGTTAGATAGCTGGCTTGTAACCAGCAGACGGCGGCCAGCCTGACACTACACATACCAGCACACTAACAGAGCTTTCCTCACATACAGATAACCAGGAGATGGAGCGGTTTAGGTCATGGACACACACGTGAGGGGTTGAGATTTACAACAGAGTTTTGGCTACAAGAGCAAATGTGGTGGTTGTTTCGATTTACAAAAGAAATACGTAAACCAGCAAAGACCTTTTTAGATATAAGTGTGGTAGACGAATTGTGGTTATAGTTTAAATGGATTTTTTTTAACAGATTGAGGAAAAAATTTAACTTGGCTCAACGACATACTTCGTAAGGCATTAAGAGCAGAATACAAAACACATGACTAGTGAAAGGTAGCCAGCGTGACAGTGTTCAAAATGGGGCTGTTGATAAACGTGCAAGATTAGTATTTAGTACCGGGAATGTATATAAGAAAGTATAAGGGTCTGGCCTTACGAAATTCTTAGATAAATGTAAATTGTGATAAAGGCTGTTCAGCAATATATTCGGAAGAACAAATAAGAGTTATGCTCTACAAACTTGTTGTGTATTTACATATATCTGTGTCACCCTTAATCTTAGAATACTATAGCATCAGATATCGTAGATATGGACTCTTAGAAGACATTTGATAACCTCCAAAAGAGAAATTACAACAGAAAAAAAAGGTCGTCCTCTTCAGGTTCCCATGTAGGTGGATTAATGAATAACTAACCAACAGAGAGCGGCGGAGAGTATTGGTGATGAGGAATTTGAGTGACCAAATGCAACTGGTGAACTGCCACTCGGATGACTTTTTTGGTCTGCTCTAATTCATGATGCGCATGGATGAGAAAGAAGGGTTAGCAAAGAAGATTTTAAGATCTCCCGATGAGATGAGATTGTCATCCCTGAAAATGCCCAAAGAGAGTTGCAAAGTGACCTAGAGACACCAAATGTTTAGTCAGAGAAATGAGAGAAAGAAATTTCACATTGACAAATGCAGTGTAATGCGCTCTAGATAAAAGCAATCAGTTAGGATCACCAAGTGTACTGGTAAGCACATCCGTAGAAACATGAAGACAAAGATCTTACGGGGTCACGGTTAGCAATGACCTCAAGTTGCACATAGCAGTATGCACCTTTGCAGCCCACAACCCAACAGAAGACGAGGGTTCAGTGGAGGGAATTCTGACCTCCTAACACCACTTGTGCTATATGCCGGTCACTGGTTATACCTGATATGGGGTATGTGCACGATTCTGGCCCCCAAGGTGGCCCCCAAGGTACCTGTATACTATCAATAAATCATGGAAAATCATGGTGTCAAGATAGTAATTGAAGTTGATACGTAGAAAAAGGAACTAATGAAGTTCAAAGTTACCCAAGCGTACTTGAACGAGGGTTGATGACAATCTCAGACCACCTGGACGATGGTAAGTGACTGTCTCAGATCACCTGGACAATGGCAGGTGACATTCACTTACCAGGAGAAAGACACGTGACTGCGTCAGAGAGACAAGCCCCCTTCCTTCCTATACAAACGTGTTAGATAGGCTCAATGGACACACGAGATTGACCTGCCACACGCCACTGGCTCCACACACCACTACCATAACCTTTTGCACATCTGATTGACAGATCTAGGTTGCACCCTTTTCCTCCATAACCCCCGTATACTCACCCCCATACATCCCTCTACTCTTGTGAAATGCAGTATTTTCCCCATATGCCACCTCACACATCACTACACCCTCCCACACACCACTACACCCTCCCACACATCGCCACTGCCTACCACACTTTGCCTCCGTAACCCACTGGTGGAGGCTGACGCCTGGGAAGAGGCGGGTCTCGGTGTCACCCTGGGCTATCCGCCCCAAGAGCAACTCTAGTAATTGCAGGATCAGCATTATCCCTGCTGGCCATCCTCCTCCCAGGCTGCGTGTGACCGTGCTGAGGCCAAACGTGTAATTAAAGTACGCGGCGATGAAGGAAGATGCCTCGGAAAATATGTACTGCTAGACGTCTGACGACCGGTAAATAAGTACCGTTCTGCGGCGAATGATACCGGCCCTGTAAAAGCTGTTATTATCTCAAACGTGAGCGAGCTTCTTACTAACTTCGAGATCCACTTGCCAAGATGGAATGTAACTATGTGATTAGTCGTCTCAGAGTTAGCCTTCATTTCAGAGTGATGCGGTGGGTCTTGGGTTCGATTCCTATACTTGTTACTATCCCGTCCCTCCCTTGGCTGATGCCGAACTCTTATATATGGCATGAGCAATCACACGAGGGCAGGAGTGCCTTTAGTCTGTGCCACCAACACTCTGCCTCGAGACCTACGTGAGAGTGGGTCTGGCACATTCTTAAAAAAAAAAAAAAGGGAAGCTAAATGGGAAAGGAATCCGAGCTTAATAATATGGGTGGGATGAAAGCATCACAGTAGTCTTAGAATGGTTTTAGACTATGTAGCGTAGCCAAAATTTTTCTTTTCATAGAATGACCAACGCAGGTGGAGGTTGTTCTCCTGAGTGTAAGTACAAAGTTGGAATGATTTATAAATGAAGAAGGATTCATTATTTCCGTCAAGTTCTTCTCTAACGTCTATCGACCGTAGCTTGTCTCTGATGCTGGCTACCACATAGGTCTGCCCTGATGCTCTGTCTCATACTAGGTGTTCCAGTGTTCAGAGTCTCTTCAGCTAACAGCTGCAGGTGTCCTGAAGTCGAGGTCATTGCCGACTTTAGAGTATTTGGACGAGTCCAGAATCTTCCACCGTAACGGCTTTGAATCGGTTTCGGAGCTGAAGACTGTCGTAAATAAAAAAGTGAAGGAGCTTCAGTTCGTATTTCCTGAAATTTGAGTCATAATGCTGGTATGTATGTTTTTCCATCTTTATCTGTCTTGTTAAGAATTTGCATCCAGGAAGATATATAATTGCTCTCTACACTCCCAATGAACTGTATCATAGGCACAGAGGTTGGACTGCCCTGTGGAACCATCATATCCAGCCTGTCACCAAGGCTGGAGTACCTCGTGAACTATCGTATCACCCAATCTATCACTGTACTACCCCCAGAACCATCGCATCATCGAGCCTCTCACTGAGGCTACACTTCCCTCGGAACCATCATATCAACCAGCCTCTGACTGTGACTGTAATACTCCCAGAACCATTGTATTATCCAGCGTCTTACTAATGCTGGACCTTCCCGGAGGACAGTCCTTTTAGACGTGAGTAATATCGAGATATTCCTCTCGGAGATTATGCAGTCCCTGGTATCTAATTCGGCTCAAAGGCTCATAAAGTGTATGTACTCCTCACAAACACCTGAGGCGTCCCTTTTATTCACTCACAAATTGTCTCTCTCCTTCATCCACTGTCTCCCAACGTGTTATGTTGAAGTAAAGGCATGAGTACGCTAACACCTGCTAACTCTATTCATTCAGTTTCAGTTTTAATACTTTATTCCTTGATAGAGGAATTGGGATCCTAGTGCTGTCACTAGGTGCCCCTGTATTCATTGGAGGATGAAAAACAACTGTAAAACAGTTGCGTGTTCTCTGCTCCACGCTTGGGAAGTGTAATGACCATATCTTGGCAATGGAAAGTTCGTTGCAGCCTAGACTATTTCTCAGACTCACTGACTTCTGTCGAAGTATCATCGGCAGCAGGAAAGAAGATTGTAGCGTATCGTCAGCAGCGATTATGGGACGCTATTTGAAGGTTAGCCCTCCGCTCGCCAGGCTTACTTTGTCGCCTGCCTAGCCTAGTCAGCGCTTGGGGAACGCTTTGCCTGCCCATCGCCCGTCGTCTGGAGTCACACCATGGATCACTAAAGATACTGTTGATCTGACCCGTACGATCAAAGCGCATCAAACTGCAAAATCTATTGTTTCCCAGTATCTATGTCACTATAGGACATGAGATTCACAAATATAGTTTGGATATTGCCTGAGTTATGGCCCTAATGAAAAGGGGTTGAACCTGGAACTTAACCTGGCTCATAACTGAAAGAAACTTACACCTTTGGCTATGAATGTTTCTTTTCTTTTGTAATTTTCCAAACAACATATCTGCCCATTCTTATGTCGCTCACAATAATCATGCTGCAATGCAGGCGTCACAAGTGATCAATGGACCATTCCTTTAAGCTTGCATAAAAGTTTTCAAGACACTTGAAGCCCTCACGAATTTGCTCCTTTAAACAACCAGGTAGTCATAAAGACTAATACAATGAGAGGCTGACGTTCTGCCCCATGCGTCAAGACAAACTTCTCTGTCTTCATACTGTGACCTTACAGATAACCATATCTGCTATCTGCATCGATCGGTTCTAAAGTTGGGATAACATTTGACCCCCTGAGCCTGAAGGAACGACCCTTGGGTAAGATAACATGGCATTTGACCCGACCCTTAAGTGTCAGGTCAAAAGTTGCGCCATCATAATCCACGGATCGAGCCGTCGTGCTTGAGGGACCGACCCATCTCGCTCGGGATGATGTTAGCCTTGCCGTGGCATCACGCTAGTGCCTGAAGCCTGAAGGTCGGCTGTCTCCTGAAGCGCCCGACCAGCTGTCCGTGAAGAGCCGGACGAGCCAGCGTCCGCCACACAATGACCACTGGCGCAGCCTAAATAGCACTCTTACGATAAATGCTCGCCAATTACACCCAGAGCCAATGGTCACTTCTCATACCGTTTTTTTCCTCTTTCTTTCTTCTTTTTTGCTACCTGACATGCGGTTATCCGGATCCTCCTTCAGACTACCAAGCATCCTACGTGGGGAGAACTGGTAACGCCGCTTGTCTCACCCATGCAATTATCCGGGAGATGGGCGCCCGGGTTCGCACCCTGTGTTTTCACGTCTGTTTCTTTCAGCGGTTGATGACCACTTATGAATCCGGCCACAGAGACAACCGTAATCAGGTAGATGCCAGGTTAAACGCTCGGCTATTAAGCTTTTAACCGGAGAAGTCCCTATCGCTGGGAACCACTAGTTACGCCAGGAGGGACCACTAGTTATTTTTCCCTCCTTCGGAGGGTACAGAAGGGGAACACCACCACTGTTATTGGAGGCTCAGCCACGACGCCGACACACCCGACTGATGGGACTGTATCGCGTGGGTTCCCTCTGCCATTAAGGTCTCGGAGGCATCTGGCCATTTCTCAAGAGATGTGCTTCGCAGCATCGAGGAAAAGGAAGCCTCACAGCATCAAGGGAGAGGAAGCCTCATGGCGTCAAAAAATAGGAAGCCTAAAAACATTAAGTGAGAAGATGGCTCACGCCGTCAAGGGCGAGGCAGTCTTAAAGCTTTTGGAGAGCCAGAGGCAGCCTTACAGCATGAAGAAAGAGGCAGCCTTTCAGAATGGCAAGAGAGGCATGCTCACAGCCAAGATAGATAGATAGATAGATAGATAGATAGAGAGATAGAGAGAGAGAGAGAGAGAGAGAGAGAGAGAGAGAGAGAGGCAGCCTTACATCATGTAGCAAGAGGAGTCCCAACAGGCAAGGGAGGCACCATGTCTGTGCGCTGTTATATGTAAGGTAACTAGAAAAGCCGCTACTGAGTTCCCCCCAAATTTCTGATACTGATTAATGTTCTACCATTAAGTATGTGGGTTATGTACAGGTTCCAGTCTCTTCAGATTAGAAATTGCACTGTCTTCAGTAACCTACATCATCACATGTTGATAAGGAAATGTCGATTTATGCGAATAATCACGCAGTCTTCTTTTGCCCTTACAACTATCCGTCATGCCTTATAACAGGAAGATGACATATCACACCTGCGGCTGAAATTTCATGTGTTAAACAAATTAAGCACGACGATGCGACGGTACGACTTTTGAGTACGACGGCACGACCTTTGTGCACGACGGGACTACCATTGGGCACGACGCTGCTAGATTCTCGGATACGACGGTACGATCCTCAGGTAAGATAGCCAGCCTTTGACCTGATCGTTATCGTCAAGTGTCAGGCTATCACACCCATGAGTCGTTACCTTCGTATTAAGAAAAGGATCCTGCCCTCGCGCTTTAGGGTCGTACATGGTCAGGCATAAGAACCTGAGGTCAGTGGAAGGGGAAGATGAAGAGACAAGGAAGAGTATTTACGAATTTTGGAGGAAGTGAAAAACTTGTCCTGTAGAATATGCCAGGTCATAGTTATGGGGAAAGACACAAGATGGTGAATATATATACATATATATACATACTTACATACAGATATATTGATTGGTGGGTTCGCTAACCACTCGGCTATGATCGCTCCTAATAGAGAAATTACATTACCAGCAGTCAGTAATTTTACAGAGCTCACTGTCACACGTGGAGGTATATGAACATAAATATAGTGCATATGAACGCGCACTTTTAACAGAGCACATAATGCCCTCCAACAGCAAGGACTCGAACCCGGTACCATTTGCGTAATTGCTGGGTACGCTGTCCTGAGTCTAAAACCATAGAGTAACAACCATACTGTGGGCGTGCACTTACATGAACTGTTAGGAAAGAAAAGGCGTAATTTGGAAATTTGGCCTAAAAGCATGGGACAACATCTACACTGCAGGGCGTGTGTTTAGAGTATCTTATCGCATCACAAACATATTTATGATGCTGTTAATAGAATAAACACGGGTGATATTTGAAAGCATTACAACGTTAAATTAGGCCACGAAAGCACAGCCTATTGCTGAAGTCAACTTTTAAGGATGCATTTACAATCCCTAAGATCAGTGACGGTCAACGATGAAATGAAAAGTGTAAATCGCATTCGAATCTATGCAAATTTGTGGTAGAATCCAGAAGTCGACGCTCTTCTTCCCCCTGCTGATCAGCTGCGGGAAATCCTTCCGATTCGCCAGATGTTTGGGTTACCCTTATTGAGAACAGGGAGAGTGTTGTGGAGGTGTGGGCCGTGAGAAAGAGGGCAGTGATTAGAACTAGAACGGCAAGAGCAAAATATAAGATCAAAAGAACAAAAATGAAGTTCTTCGCGATAGAGGAGAAGAAGAAGAAGAAGAAGAAGAAGAAGCCGGAAGAGGAAGACGAGAAACAGACTTGCCTTTTTTATGAGATCTGGAATTATAGGACGAATCATAGGAGGCAGACGCCTCACTCCAGCAGCAGTGGGTGGACGTGGCCTTGAAAGCCATAGCGTTGCGTCGCTCGCACTGGTTAAAGCCATGAGAAAATGAGGAGTTTTAGTCATTTTCTCATTGGGCAAACCCAATACATCATCATGGCAACAGTGTCTCTGAAGGACGTGAGAGAGAGAGGCTGGAAACTGAGCGAGGTTTGCGACGCGCGGAGACTAGCTTGGCAACGCTGGGTTCGCCTCCAGGCGTCGTATGCAAATGGAGATTAAATTACAGGGAGTCCAAACGCCCCTGCAATTTACCTTTGGTTATGTTTGTTTTATAGTGTAAAGATCATAGGGCCCCCCAACACCGAAGAACGGATCTGAAAAGTGTGATGATGTGGTTGTGGACAAGTTGGGGCCGGTCGCTTGTGGGGGAGGAAACATCCGCCGCTTAGGGCAACACTGCCTCACCTCCACACACACACACACACACACACACACACACACACACATGCGCATTCCCGCCTTGTGGTACTTCACCTCGTAAATTTACTCTCGTTGACGGAAACATCATACTGTTCAGGTGATAACGTACTTACATCCGAGAGTTACGTGTGGCAGAGATTTCCATCCCAGGTAATTTCGACACGAACGTTTCAGAGCTGAGTGTTCTCAGCATGTTACGTGTAACCGGTTATCTCTCAGGGTGCGCTTGGATTGCCATGATGATGATGAGGTCCAGCAGCGTGTGCTCCACACGGGTGTAGTGCATGAGACATGGGGCACGGGAGACGAGGATCTTGATATCATGAAAACGGTGAACTCTCTGAGAAGGAGAACGGGTAGTGGGATTTCACAACGAATATGCTCTAGTCTTATAGGTAGTATTTCTTTTGGATGATGGTTACGGAGTCTTCTCTCTCTCGTTCTTGGTTCGATGTGTTCATTCATAGATATACGTCTAGAGCTGAGGCAATGATAGTGGCATTGAAGAAAGCCTGTCTGATAAAACCCAAGTTTAATACCTCTATATGCTTAGGAGGACCTGTCTTTTAGATGTAGTTTTGTGGATCTCTCTGCTAGAGTCCTGTGCTAAGGATCTGTCTCTATGAACCATACGTACCTGTGAGCATCAGAGTTGGACCTGGTGTTTGCGATCTCCTTGAAGGAACCGATGTTGAGAAGAGCGTACTTGTTGGAGCCATTGGTAAGGATTTTCCTATATAAATCAGTTCGTAGGACCTGTCTTCAAGTCATATTGAAGGATATGTCCTTAGGAAGCACAGCTAAGGATCTGTAATTACCTTCTTTGTGTGTGAGTGTTTTGTATTGTACGGGGAAGGCGTTCTACAGTCGCGGAACCTTATCTCTTGAACTTTCTGTCATACAGTTTTTTAAACTTCTGAATGCTGTCCGTATTTACAACCTCACATCTAAGTTTACTATATTCATTCAGTAGTCTTTTAGTACTTCTTTGCTTCATTCTGACAAATTTCTCGGTTACTTTCGTATTATGTCCTCTGGTTGCTCTGTCTTTGCTTCTTTCGAAGAACTATTCACTGTTTACGCTATCAGGGTGGTTTTTAAAACTTAAAGGTTGTGATCAGGTCACACCTTAATTTTCTTTGTTCCATTGTGGAAAAATGTATGGCCTCTAACTTTTCCCATGTACCTGAGTTGTCTTAATTCTGGTTGCATTTGTTGCCCTATTCTTATCTTTTTTTTGAGTACTTTGTGATTCTTAAGTACGGTAACCATACTATAAAAGCATGATTCATTTGTGGCATAATATGGGTTGTGAACAGCTCTGAACATTTCCTTATTCATATACTTGAATGCTGTTCTAATATTTGCTAGCAGACTGTTTTTGTTTACTTATTTTTTTAGTGTGGGACTCTGGCGACAGGTTAGGGACAATGTCCGACTTCTAAGTCCTTCTGACACACAGATACCTGCAGCTTATTTCCTACTTGATAAAATTCATATTGAGACTCTCGTAAACTGTGTCCCGTCCTCATTGCCTTGCACTTACTTGGATTGAGTTTCATCATCCAGCTTTACACATTGTCAAGATCCCCTTGTAGGTTGATGCAATCGGTTTCGCTTCTCTCTTCCTTCATGACTTTGGCATTGGGGTCCAGTCCTATTGGTAAGTCATTTACACGGATAAAAACGAGCAGTGGCACCAGAACAGACCCTGCGGCACGCTACTGGCGACCTCAAATAATTTCGAGACAGCTCCCTGGACTTGCATTCTTTCTTGTGATCAAGTCACCACTCAGTCTTCACTCCTCCATGACGGGCAGATCCAAAGTCTTTTCCTGTAACTCTGCTCCATTGATTCTGGTACCACCTTTGTCGTTATCTTCTGTTAGCCCCTTGATCTTTAGGCGCGGTGACTAAACTCGAGAAGCATTTTCTACATTTGGCCTTGTATATGATGTGAACTGCTTGCTGATTAATCCCTTATTAACGAACTTGAATATTATTTTGATATTTGCGAGCAGATAGTCTCCTCAACTATTCTACTAGGGTGGGACTCTTGCGACGGGTTAGGGACGATGATCGACTCCCATTATTCTCACACACATATTTCTGCTGCTTGTTTCCTTCCAGATGATAACCATATTGAGGCCTTTGTTTAATACGATCCATCCTCATTACTTACTCGGGTTAATCGTAGTCAACAGTGCATCATACCAGCATTGTAGGTTGTCAAGGTCCCTGTGTAAGGTAACGTAGTTCTCCATACTTTTCACTTAATGACTTTAGCATCGTCAGCAGAGTCATTTACTTCTATTAAAGAAGAGTAATGGTCTCAGAATAGAACCCAGCGGCATTCCGCTGTTGACCACGACCCATTCTGAAAAGGCTTTCCTGAAATGCGTCCTTTGTTCCTTTCCACTTAGATAATCTATTCATTTAAGGAGTGTTTCTTTGTGATCCAGTAATTTGATCGGTCTCCCATGCGGCACAGAGTCAGATGTTTTCTGGCACTCCAGATGCAGACGATCCACTCAGTTTTCCCTTTTGCCTGAGACAGAGCTCACTCCCCAGTAGAAATCTAATAGGTTTGTTACACATGACCTCCTTTCCCTAAAACCGAGCTCCTTCTCACTTAGGCAATTTCTCCTTTGTAGAAATTTATTCGTTTGCTTTGTATTCATTTGTTCCAGAACCATATAGACCACACTCATCTGTCGTTCAGTGCCTGCTCCCAGTCTCCATAAGTCTCTGCACTCATCGTCAGCTCATTTGAACTTTCATCAAGACCTTGAGCCTTTTATTGGTCAAGAAATTTTAGTGTTTTGTTAAAAGTGTATGTGTGTGTGTGTGTGTGTGTGTGTGTGTGTGTGTGTGTGTGTGTGTGTGCGTGTCACAGTCTAGAGAAGGACAAATGATGTGATTGTCTGAAATCAACATGACTATTCCCAAAAATAAAGATGATATCATGGCCACTGTATGTATTACTGTACAAACGAATCCGTCTTTATCATTTTAGACCTTCGTCCTCCGTGGACACAGAGGACAGTTCTCATCCTCCTCAGTTCTCATCCTTCTCAGCGGGTCCAGAATAAGAACGATAACACAAGCGAATCATTATCTACATTACCTCCTCGTGTAACCCACACAGGCATCACATATAAAACCACAAAACATCAGGAGAGTAACCCCGGCACTGAGAAATTCGTCCCGGCCTCACCTGGACCCAGCAGGCCAGCCATACATCACATCCCTCCCGCTACCCACACGTTGTGACCCCCTCCCAACTTGTGACCTCCCCTCCGGTGACCTTCCCTGCCCCACTGCCGGTGCCTTCAGCGGGACTGGTGATGCTCCTTACCATCACCAAGCCTTCTTATTCGGCTTGGTGACTTGTGTCTCGCGAATACAGAGCTGGTAACGTCTCTGGGGGGTCTTGGTAGTCCTGGTACGTCTATATGGTAGACGGTGGTGCCTCCAGGTAGTGCTGGCAGTGCTGCCAGACTTTGGCCAGTAGTGGTAGTGCCGGTGGTTATGGGCTGGGAGGTTATGGGTTGTGGGCAGGGTTCGTCGTATGGTTGAGTTGTAGGGAGTGATTGGTGGTGGTACTGGACCATGGGTGTAGGGGGGGGGGTAGGGGAGTTCAGTTAGTAGTTCCACCATACTGTAGGAAGTAGTGAGAGTAGACTACCAGGTTGTGGACAACGCTATTTCTGGTGACAGACTGTGGCCTGCGTAGAAAGT
>JAUUDW010622759.1:0-11625 GCA_032361385.1 Panulirus guttatus
ATATATATATATATATATATATATAGATATATCCATACTTTCTGTCTTGTGAACTAAATATGAACTATGAGCTTAGAGTCCTTGATCTTTTACTTCATTTATGAGTTCATTGCATTTCTCTGAGTTCTGATTGTTTTTGTGTGTGTCTGACTTTCCGAGCTGGACTAAAGCCCCTGAGCACGACAGAACGACCCACGAGCACGACGGCATGACTCCCGCCCACGAGCAAAAACGACCCTCTTAGAAGCGAGCAAACAGGCCACGAACTACATGTGATTAATATAGATGGCGAACTATTCCATGCATTCCTTTTGACCACATTTTCTGCTGAGGATGTAATGACTTGGGCGTGTGTGTGTGTGTGTGTGTGTGTGTGTGTGAGGGGAGACTGATGTGATACATACGTTACATTAGGAGTAACCGGGAGGGCGTGGCGTGGCGTGCAGGGAGGCAGGGTGTGCCCACCGCTCTTGTTTTCAAGAACTGCTACCTCCATGTCCATTCCTCGTCCCACAGTGAGGACTGTTCCCTGTGGGAGGGTCTGGTTACCCCTCCTCCCACGGTGGTAGTGGGACTTGGGGAAGGTTAGTTGTGGGAGGGGAACTTGCAGACGAAGCCTGGGGTGGTGGATGATGTCCAGCGTATCAGACTTTGACTCGCGTGTTTTTGTTAGTTTCGTTGTATATTTATGATGGTGTAAAGAATTCGGTTATACAAACTCCTGCTGTATATTTACTCATTAGGGAAGTTTTTCCGTTTCTGTAGGTGCATGTGTGGGTGTACGGAGGGGCGCCTGGATGTGAGTGGGTGTATGTGAGTATACATGGGCCTGTGTGGGAGAGACTATAGAAGAGCATACTGTTTATCAGTCACGGGTCACCCGTCCCCACCACGCGACAGACCCCCTGTGGCTCTCGCCCTCCTTGACCTCACCAGAGCCTTCGAAGTCGTCAGTCATGATGTAATCCTCGACAGAGACGTCATCATCAGCATCAGGCTGCGTTGAAAACACTCTCCGTGACGGGCGCAGACTGTCCCAGTGAGCGTCGGCCGGCTGCGCGCTCCCGTGGGCTGCTTCCGCCTTATACACTCTATCACCAGGGGTGACCCGTAGGATGAAAAGGGGCATCTGTGCCACAACACCCTGACGCGTGCAGCTGCTCTGTGGAAACACGTCAAAAAGTCTGCCATTGATAATGTTATGTTGGCAACAGCTCTCCCGGCAATGTGGCTCAGCCGGAGACACTTCACAGCCGCCAGAAATGAACCAACTTACGCCCTCCTCAGCGCCACCATCACCCAAGCCCAGACCATAAAGTCATACACGGAGACCTTGTCTGTAATCACGTCCCACCTCCTGCTGTGGTTCCGCCAGGCCCCAGTCTCCACGTTGGTCGGTCCAGCGGGATCGATGACGCCCCTCTGGACGGTAAACAAAGCTGGAGGGAACAGGCTATTATCACCGTTTCCACCGACAGTCACCTGAAGATTCCTCGTCAGTTCATGACACACACACTCCCCTGCTCCTGGACTGAAATGATATTTGCACAACTTTCGTTCTTCTTGACCTCGCCTTTGCCTCCCCATCTGTTGGTCCTCCTTGCCCACCACACAACAGAAGGCAACTGGGGAAGGTGGAGAAGAGAGCATGCAAGATCAATCCTCGGTCCCGTGTCCACTATTCAAGAGGTGTTCAACACGCTCTTCCTCCCGACCCTTTCCAGATATCACTCGAACCTCACCCGACAGTTCGGAAAGGGCACCACCCCGCTGCCGTCACCTCATGCCACATGAGATCCCTCATCCCAGAGTTGCAGTTCTGCAGCAAAACTGCACTGGACTCCTCCAAAATCGTGCAGACCGCTGCAAGAACAGCATCACCCAATTCATTGTGGACATCATTATTCAGTAGACTACCCTCTCTTTAACACTACCCCTCCCCCTCTTTTTCTGTGTATATTTTCTTCGGTAAGAAGCACACACACACACACGCACACACGGTAAAGAAATACTCAGCCAGCTTTTCATATTTCATATTTGAATCGAGGCCAAAATTAAAATATCCTAAAGTGTGGTCACCGCATTTGGTAAAAGAAGCACAGAGGAGGGCAACAAGGATGGTACCAGAATTAAGAGAGCTGAGTTACACTGAGAGGTTACAGGCCATAGATTTGTCCACTGTGGAAGAGAGAAGAGTAAGAGATAACCTGATCACATCCTTTGACGTGAATCGGTTTGATAAACACTTCTCCGAACTGTGCTAAAATTGGAATGACAGTTGGCCATAAGCATGATACTAGGCAAGGAATTCGTTCAAAGATATATAGAGAAATGATGCTATAGTATGAGGGTCGTGGATGGACGGAGTGAAATGAGTGATGAGACTGTGGATGCGGACAACACACACAGGCAGAGGAGGCTCGAGAGATGTGGGGGCTGCCCGCGCGGGTAAAACTTTCCCCCGTACGGTACAAATTGGTAAACAAATATATAATTACACACATTTTTTTTTCCTTTTCTGATTAATAGACAAACATGTTGGGCGGGGGTTTGGTATCTCAGCATGTTCGGTTTGTTTTCATTGGCAAGGAGCGTGTCCACTGGCCGAAGGGTGAGTGCTGGGTCTTCTCCCAGGGTGAGTGCTGGGTCTTCTCCCAGGGTGAGTGCTGGATCCTATCCCAGGGTGGGTGCTGGATCCTATCCCAGGGTGGGTGCTGGGTCTTCTCCCAGGGTGAGTGCTGGATCCTATCCCAGAGTGAAGAGCCTGGGAGTACCGGGTCATCTCCCAGGGTGAAGACCACCCTGAGAGTAATAAAGAACCACTCGAGTGTTTGACCCTCTCCCAGGGTAAACACACACCTCCAGCCACAGCTGCCGGTTATTTCCTTTAATCCGGGTTGTTGTGTGTCCTGCAGCGTCAGCAACAGAAACGGAGATTCAGGAATCCCTCACTCAGTACTCTGTGTACTCTTTCCGTGAGGAATTAATTGAAGATCTTTTTGATACGAATACCGACACAGTTATTTTAATTGTTTACCGGATGGAATTAGATTAATCACCAATATCATTTACTGGTCATGGCATAGTTGGAATGGAGTATGGTAGGGTATTGATTGCCTGCTTTCAAAGATTAAGTGAAGCCTTTGTTGGGGAGTAAACGAAGTGGATTTAGGAAGGGGAGAGGGTGCGCAGAACAGATTTTTGGAGGAAGAAAAAATGAATGTATGCAACAATTCTAGATTTAGAAAAGACTCGGTGAAGTGGATAAAAAAAGTTCTTTGGGAAGTTTTAATTGCATGTGGTGTGCGGAGAAGAGTTCTGCATGCTGGCTTAGACCTTTTGTAATGGAAGTGGTGCATGTGCGAGAAGAGAAGGTGGCTATGGTATGCATGAGGCAGTGCGCCAGGATTGTGTGATGTCTCCATGGCTATGTAAAGCCCTTATGAATCGGGCCTCACGTACAATGATGCTTTGTGGAGTGAATGTGGTGGATTATTTCACCATTGGGCAGCAGGATGGAGGCTACCACATTTCCTGTACTCAGGTAATATGTTAGAAAGGAGTGGATAGACTGATTGGCAGGCTCGATGATGTATGAAAGAGAAGGATGGTGCAAGTAAATAACGAGCGTAAAGTCAAACTAGCCTTTGTAAGGGACAGGATATCACATTGGAATAATCAGTGTACATGGTGGAGAACTGAAAGTTGGAGATGAGTTTAGAGTCTTTCGAGTACTGGTCAGCAAGGATGGAAGTGGAAAAGCTGAGGAGGTAAAGGCTGGTGTCATGCACGGGAGAGCAGCCGAAGGTGCATCGAAAAGTTCTGTCGCATGGGAAAATGTTGAGCATATACTGTGCAGGAATCAGGCTTGCCTGATGGGATAAGTGTAAACTAATGGAGTCCTTTATTACTGTGGAAGTCCATATTTCATATTAACACACGGGGCATGGGCTGAGGATGGATATTAATCTTTTCAAAGGCTGATTCAGTATTTGCACTTCGGGTAGATGTTAATGATAAGGTAAGTTTATAAACTGTTTGATATTATTATTAGTTGTAGTGGTAGTAAGAAGATTATTATTATTATTATTATAATTATTATTATTATTATTACTATTGTTATTATCGCTATTATTATTATCATTATTATTATTATTATTATCATCATTATTATTATTATTATCATTATTATTATTATTATTATTATTATTATTATTATTATTATTATTATTGCTTTGTTCTGTTAAGATTATTTAAGTCTTACAGCTCTTGTACTTGCTCGCATACGTCCTTTTATCATGAAGTGTGATGTACATATGTTGGTGTACGTTCTGTGCCCTGTACGTGGCTAATGAGGCTCCTCCCTCACCACAGGCTGAAGCTGACATTCGCCTGCATGATGGAGCTGTCTCGCTTCCCCCTGGACGTGCAGGTCTGCACCATGGAGATCGGCTCCTGTAAGTACCGCTAATGTTGGGGACTTGGAAGGGATGAAACTCCACCAGCAGATCGCCCCTCACTTGCTTATCTCATTTTCCTTTTATTCTATCTATCATTCGCAGCATTTCTTCTTCATTTTGACATCATTGTGCATTAGGGTATCAGTTGCAAAAGCCTTTGGTGGGATTCGTCGTCAGACTGGAGGGATTCTGATTGTGGAGTTAAGTAAGTCGTAAGTAAACTGGCCAGGACGGGATATGACGACCAACACTACCTCACCAAACCAAGACAGAATCTTAGAGAAGGTTTCCTAAGTTTTGAGTAATACAGTGAGGATACTAGAGCATTATATAATAATCACACTAAAAATCTGGCTTAATGAAACGACGCAGAAATAAGCTAGATTCACAACACCAAATGACAAATAAACAAGGAGGATCGGTCGTGTATGTACACAGCAAATTAGACATAAATCTCAAGGCGGGGGCCGGCCATAAGAAACGTGAACTAGTCGTTGTGAAAATCCTAGAACTAAAAACAGTATATATTTTGACCTACACACTAACCATAGTAGTTAGCTTGTCCACCTTTCATTTAGCTCTGGCCACATACATCCATTTACCGTGGAAGAAGACAGCAGTGTGGTCCTTGAAACGGGTGATAGCATTCAGCGTAACAAAGTTATATAGAAATTCAAACATTTTCATGAGTATCATGTGTGTGTCAAACCTGCGATATGAACTGACAGCGCCTTGCGGGCGTCCTACTGTCCGTCATCCCCTAGGGGCCGAGGCAGGAACCTCTCCTTCCGGAGTTCTTACCTTGCTGAGGCAGGGTCCTCTCCTGCTGGGGATCCCACGTCCCAACCCCAGCTGAGGCAGGGTCTCTCCTACTGGTATTCCTACAGTATAAATGCATTTTTTCCTAAGTTTAGTTCCATGATTTCATCTCATGATGTGTGGTCCTCTCCGACACAAATCATGCTCTGTTTATATTTCCTTTTCCTTATTCGTGAAAGATGTAGGATTTATTTTTCTGTGGATCGTCACGCAGGTGATCCTCACACCCACATATACAGCCACCGCCTGGGACAGACGTCTCAACACTCCGAGCTGGTCAGTCTGTGTGTGTGTATGTGTAATGGACGAGAAGACAGTGGGTATAGCTAACGTCCTGTCCGCTGTTCTCTCCCATGAAGCAGCCTCGCGTCACCCATAATGGAATTCTTCTCCTGTTTCCGCTCTGATTGATCTTGTTACAGGTGGTACTCCAGCAGCCTGAGCCTTTCTGTTTTTTCCCCTAATTTCCACGTTTACGTAAGATGATAATAAGCCCGTTTTCCCTCTCGTAATGGACGCTGCTCGCGTTGCCGCGCGATGTTTCTACAGAAGCGAACCATTTACCGAGATCCTCTGAGGATAGACTATTTTTCTCATATTTCTTCAAGCTAACATGATAATACTGAGTACCAAGAATTTCGTAATATTTCTTATCCGCAATAGGGGGAAACTGCAGTATACTGTATATCATTACGCAAACTGTTGAGAGTTATGCGTTTTTTAAATGATTTCTCACCAGGAATCGAAGCCTGGCAGTTGCACCACAACATGGCGCTCGTATATTGGTCCCGGATGTGCAATGCTTAGTTAATTGATCCATTTCATTGTTCAGGTTGGGAGAAACACACACGAGGACAGAAGCGCTGGTTCTTTTATTTTTCAGACCACGTTTTCCTGCCACGATTTCGGTAACATGAAATCAATTATGCTTGTATTTCTGTGTCCCGCTTGAAATGAGAAAAACAAAAATCGTCCAATATATTTTAATGCTTATCCCTCTGGTGGCGATCTCCGTAACCCGTAACATTCGCAAACAGACATTCTTTGTCAATCGTACCTCTTATTACTTCAGTCTAGTGGATTATATTCCGTTTATTACGGTACTGTTGAACAGAAAAACAGGTAGTTAGTAGAGTGACTGCTGTGCTTCACGAAGGCAGAGAGAGGTCTTCCTAGCTCAAGTTTAAAGGAATATTTTGGGATATGTTCACGTTAAGTGGAGGAAGCTGACCGTAAGGTGTAGCAAGGTAGACGGTGGCGAGCTAGGCTGTGGGTGGCTATGTACACCATTATTTTCCTGGTACTGGAAATTGAGTTGTATGGGAAGAGAAGGAAATTTTGTCACGGCATTTACGGATGTAGTGAAGGCGTGAGGTAAGGATAGCATTTAAGACCTTCGGTAACGTGACCACTTGAGGGAAATGTAGATAAGAACAAACAGGTAATCTGACCATTTGATAACCAACAGTTGGTATGTAAATACAATCACTCGTTTAAACTTGACACAAATTATTCATTTTCTCTCGGATTTTATCCCATTCAAGTTAATGTTCGTTGCTTCTAACCAAAAGTTTTATATTTGGAGTTCTGTAGAGATGGCAGTAAAGTTCCAGACGTTAAGATGATAAAAATACGAGGTATGAGTTAGGCTCTCGAAGATATTTGGTAAATAGAAAGAAGTAGGATATTATTCGTATTCTGAGTTTTTGATGAGTCTGTAAACTCTTCTTCTTAAAAGAGAGTGAAGCAGAAGCCATGTTAATCGAAATCAACAACCAAGGCACTACAGTGAGGACATAGGAGATATATTGATGAGGAAAGAGATTGTATGCAAGATATCTTGGGTTTAGGCAGAGGCTCGAGGATGACGGCCTATTGACGTGTTAAGGGCCTGTAAGGCAAGATTTATAACATTACGGCTGAACTATAGAAAGGATGGTTGGTTGGCTGGCTTTGTAAGGGATGAATAGCGTCGGGTGATAAACTGCACGAGACCACGGATATCAGAGGAGATCGTGTCAGAGGAGTGATCATAGATCATTGACGGTGGAGCAGTGTTTTGTGGGTGGGCAGGATGCCAACGTGAGGAGAGATTTCACCTCACGATCCAGTACAGTAGAAACACTGAACATAGATTAGATGGTCTTGATGAGAACTGTATGATTATGGCAGTGATTCTGAGTGTTGAGGAGGATATGGCCTGTGTTCTCGGTCAAGAGGAGAGTGAAGTAACCAATATTACTGTATATCAAATATATAACACGGCGTATGGGCCCTTATACTTACTCTAGGAGTAGTGTCAGAGTGGCCATATACCGTGGAGAAAAGGTAATAGATATATTGAAATATTGTAGCATGTGAGGCAGTAGGTTCAGAGTGCAGTATTTGTGTGGTGATGATACTCGGGCCATATTACGTCTCTTCAGAGGCGGAGACCGGCCGAGTTCAGAACCTGACTGTAGAATTAGAGGCAACATTCCCCGATGGTCGTCACCCATCCTTGTTGCCTCGACTGACACCACAGTCACAGGCTGCAATACGAGGTAGCGTTATTGTGTACTGCCAAGACTTGAAGAGATAAGTCCAGCGCAAAACAGAGAGAGATATTTGTTTTACCAGTGAGCGTTCCTGACTGTGAAGCATTTTACTGGTCGCTCGAGTCGAGTCCGCACAGGGACGAATCTTGGTCGCGGCAACCGGTCGACAGTCAGTCTAACTGGGGGCTGGTTGATAAAATGGACACATATATAACGCTAATGAAATGGCTTTGATTAGGGCACTCAGTTGCACGTGACGTCTCAGCTGACATAAAATCCATGGAAAAATATTTGAATTTAGATCAGTTGCATACAGCAAAGGAACCCACCTACATTGCCGTTAATAACTTGGATGAATGAAATGAAAACGATGTCAATGAAGTCCTTGATAATACGGGAAAAGCAGAACAGAAGCCACGATAGAATTTCTCTCAGAGAAAATGGAAGGACAGAAGATCCATCAGGAGATTGGTGTTGTAGATGAGGGCGCCGAGGCGTGGGGGAGAAGACCCAGCCGGCCTGATGATGAAAATGTGCAGAAAGGAAAGTTCTTCCTTCAGGGAAGTACGCAGACTGTCCTTGAGAAAGGGAAGTAGAACCAAGAAGGAATTTAACTGTAAAAGGATCTTGAGAAAATGTTATTATAGATCCAGCAGAGCAGTAGGGTTGTGCATAGCCCATAAGAAGAAAAAGGGAAAAAGATCCAATTGAGAGGCAGTGAAATTGCTGATTTTTAGAGAGAGAGAGAGAGAGAGAGGTCCTAGGAGAAAACAGTGTAGATTAAAGAAAGGAGCGGTCTGTTGAGCTGTATTTTCGAGGCGGTCGGGAGTAACAGAGAAACGGAACAAAGTTTCATGAATTTTCTTTTCCCGCCAGGTAGAACAAGAGTGCTGGTAGCCAAGTCTTAACGGTTCAGATGTGTTTATTAAAGAAAAAAGAATACTGAATTTTCAGGCAGCATTATTTATAAAACCGTAAAACGACTCGTCATACTTTTCGAATTGGTTGCCCAGTCGGCCTTATCTGCTTAAAGAGTTGCTTTTTTTTACCGTATATAAACAGAAATAGCTTTCACGTAGGACGGTTGATTTTTTTTTCAATGGGACCTGAGACGGCAAGGGCACCTTAGGCCCTAATCAAGGCCATCTCGTCGACGATACATGTAATATCGTAGTCTGAGCCAGGGACCTGTTTCATCGACTAACCCCTAAGGATGGATAAACAGCTGGATTGACTGTGGACCGACTGTTGCAACCAGGATTCGAACCTGTGCGTTCGACCCTGGTCAGGAACGCTAATCGCTATACCACGGTCGGCGACAGAACGTGGAGTCACTGTTTTATCCATAACAAAACATATTTAGCAGATGTTCTGCAGAAAATTTTCGTTATATATTTTGCTTAGCCCGTACATATGGAGGATAGGAAGCCATCCCCACCCAGAGTAAATTAATTTTGTGTGTGCTCTGTTAGGCATATCAGGCAACAGTGTTACTAGCAGGGTTTTTTTTTTCCAATATTTCCGTTCAGCAGTGTATATTGGTTCATCATGCGTCAAGGCCCGAGTGAGAATTTTTCCGCTCAGTTTAATGGATCCTTTGAAATGGAAAATTTATCCATGATCACATTTCATGCTGAATATTCGTCCAGGTTTGTAGTCAGCTTCAGACCGGGTTATTTTTTCAGATGTTTTCTCTCAGATTTTGCGCTTTTGGTATCTTGTCTTTAACCCGATGATATGTTTGTCTGTGTCAGAGAACTTCGTAAAATATCATGGGTGAGTCGTTAGGTTACACGTATAGCAGCCGTCATGGGGAGGACACGGGATTGTTGAAGTTATTTCCTGTGCCACATTACACCTGTGGTGTTTTGTAGGTTAGAGACAGCAGCCGCCCAGGGAAGTACTACCCTCCTGACTTAAGAGTGTTGGCCGGAACTGTCTTACACCCTCCTCATTAGGTTGGGAAAGAATTTTAGTAGACAAATGCTCATATCATAACAGACACACCTTGAAGAATTTCAGGCCCATAGAGACCAGTGTTTATTTCCAGTGTCTTGGTATTAGTGATAACTATAACTGTCTTTTTAGTATTGGTGATGACTTTAACTGTCTTGAGAGAGACTTCCTCGTAAAACAGGTTACTAAAGTCTCACAATAATCTCGTGTATCTGACCACAACAAATTGGTTAGAATTACTGATGTATCTCACAGGGGAGCAGTGGTCGTGTGTTACAATGGTCTGTGTTGTGGATTATCTTGGTCAGTCTCCTAAAACAATTAAACCAGAATGTATTCCATTAGAAACTCTGGTTCGAACACGCGTCTTACAGTAATTACCAATAAGGTATCATGTTTCAAAACTTTTTATCTAATTTATATCATTATGAATGAATGTGCCCGTGTGTTGTAGTAGTGTATGTGTTTATATTCACACGCAGCATTTATGACATGTTCTAGATGGTTTCTCTCTTCGTGAACATGAGAGTCTCGGCTGCCACTGTAACTGACATTCTAATTCCAAATGTAGCAACGAAATTCCACTTACTCTCCGAAAAATTACACATTTTCCTCTACCTCTGTAGGGTTTTATTGTTTTGATGTCTTTTGTCTGTTGTCTGGAAGGTGGTGGTGTAGGTGAGAGATTTAAGAGGGGCCTCCCCTACCTAGACCTCCCTGGCCACGGGCTGCCGTGGACGGGGCTGGATATTGCTTCCCCAACGCCTGGCCACACCCTCTGCTCCTCTTGGCTCGGTGCTTCATATCTACTTGGTTGCCATGGCCGGCCCTCCTGGGGCCGCCACGTCGGCATCACCAGCCAGTCCACACTGGTTTATGAGCTGATGATGTGAGCGTCTTGCCACTCCGACGGCTGGGGAGCATACTGCAGTGGTGCGGGAGGTGCAAGCCGGCAACTGCAAGGGTATGGGGTAGGGAACGTGTGTTGGTAGCTGGTGCTCTAATACCACTAGTGTGGGACCCGCCTCATTCAACGTGATGTTTAGAGCGACTGTATCACTGTCATTGCATTTACGACACTGGACGATAGAATAGGGAAACGATATAGCTAGATTACAAACAGATATGATGAAAATCCTGGTCTATCTGACGAGATAGGTTGGCGATGACCTTAAATTGACAATGTGTATATTAAGCAGATTGCAGTTTACCGGTACCATTGATATTGTGCCCGAGCGTAGCTATGATGTGGACACCGTGGCTGGCTTGCTACCCCATATGCAAGGAAACCTCACCACATATAATTCCTCCTCATCACACACACATATATCTCGGCGAGGCGACAGAGTGTAAGTGTCCAGGACCATAGTGCGTCCATCGTATTGTTCTAAGGCTGGGCGGCTGGAGGAGGCGGTGGGAGGTAGTGTGGCCACTGTAAGCGTGGCGGAGCCACTTACCCCTGGCTTCCACCCCACGCGTCGAGATTTGACGAAGGTAATCTTCCAGAGCGTAGCGGGCCCCAGGCTGTTAATGACAGGATGTTGACCCAGTGTAGTCGCTGTAATACGTCGCACTGTGTTCTCAGGTGTCATGAACACCCACCTCTCCCCGTCAGCAGGAGAGATGCCAAGTTTTTCTTTGTTCCTTCTGACAGTGCGGGCTGCTGATGATGTTACGTCTACTGTATGTCTTGGCATTCTCCTTTCACATGATTCTGGTTTTCTTTTAACCTTATTCTTTGGATTTTTTTTTTCAGCAAAAAAAAAAAATTATTTACATTACATATTACAACTGCATAAAATTCTATGGGAACATCAAGACTGACTTCACTATCTCAGTACAATGCCAGTAGG
>JAUUDW010622770.1:0-11625 GCA_032361385.1 Panulirus guttatus
CAGTGCCTAAAGCGCATCTCAATGCCTAGTAGAATGGTCAAACTACAGGTTTTTTCAACAAAATAATCACTACAAAGACTAGAATGACATGGGGCCCAAGTGTAATCAAAATACCTGATAATGACAAGTTGGAAATACAGTCATAAATCAAAGCCCACTTAATTTCACTGACTTTTCACTACATGTGGAAAACTTTACATTACCTTCATTTCCGAACTTCTTATCCTTATTATATTTGATGAAATGAGTGACAGTCTCCTCCTGGTACCTTTCTAAACATTCACACACTTCCTTCAAAGTCCGGAATTTACGCACTATAAAGGGCTTGGCAGGCGCTGTTCTAGGCTCCTGCTTGATGTCTTTGGCATACTCGTGCATCATTATGGCTGCACACGTAAGTATTTCCCTCCTACATTTATGATTCTTATGCCATGAAATGTTTAGTTTACTCTCCAAAACCCGACACGTTTTTAACTGCCGTCATCCATAGCGGGAATGGCGGAGTCCTAGAAATACTAGGGGACGTTTGTAGATAACGGAATTACAATATCGTCACATCTGATGCAACTTCTTCATTTCTATACGTAGGTTCTTTTATGGAGAAATTTCTCTGTTATATAATATTCTCAACTTAATTTTCAAGTACAAAATTTCCAAAACAAACTCTTAATTTTATTTCAGGATATACCAATATCTGATGTTTTACTGTAATCCTGAATATCGTGGCGGCTTATGAGCGATTATATTTTTTTTGCTTTAAGAATTAGAGTCAATGAGTACAAATTAAAAGGGTGCAACTTTGATCAGCTTATATGATTGCTGATTTACAAAGAGTCTATTTGCTTACATTTTTCGTCAATCGATGATGCTATTACCCTTCAGATTTCCTTACACCCTACGAACGTAAAACTCCATTGTACAGGCAATTGCATGCCTGCTCACCCCTTTATAGAGTTTCTATAATTCTATAGCAGTTCATATTTCAGGAAGGAAAACCTTATGAAAAAAAAACGAAAAATCGTTTATATAGTTCTATATATTCATCCGTTTATTCATGTAATATTGTTTCATTCCTTTTACAGAAGTTGCAGGTTGATGACTTTGCTTTACAGATCATGGTTGCTGAGGTTCAAAGCTGTAGCATGGCTGCTTACAGGGGATCTCGAACTGAAGTAAAGACTGCAGGTTGACAAGGGTTGTATTCTATTCAACGTGCTTAAGTCCTATTTGCGCCTCGGAAGACTGAGGTGTAGTAGGGTGCAGGCCAGGCCAGTGTTCTCTCAAACTTTCGCGCTGAAGCACAATTTCATCCTCAGCTAAGTTTAGGGCCAGGGTGAAAATTGGCCTGGACTTTTCTTTTTACCAAGGGCCATATAACGTTTGGTCTCCACACATCATCCACTGGCATGACTCGTCTGAGGCGCCAAGGGTGCCAAAATGCTACCGGCACCATGGACAGTCTCTACAAAATAAAGAAATTGGAAACCTTCCCATTCAAACTTTATTTAGTCAATGTATGAGTAATGTCCTGATGACCTGATTTCGGAGAGAAAGTCCCACTTTTGCACTTACGTCCCTTTGTTTCCTAAGGACTTTGGGGGATGCGAAAATATCCCTTTTGGGGGTAAACTGGGCTAAAATGTAACCCCCCTTCCCCCTTATCAAAATTAATACCTAATTGGCTATATGACTTTTTGGAATTTTTGCTGTCGTAATGTATACGTAAAGGTCTGATATGATAATGAACTATAATCTTGTTGATTGTGGACCAAAGTAAGAACAACACTAGCCGACCAAAGTATGACTCTCATATAATGCCCCTCAATTTCATGTTAATGTCTAAAAAACGTAGCTTCATAATCATAATTCTATTGAGGATGTATTTGAAATTATAAGTTTGTTCAATACTGACTCAATAATCCGTCTGTCATATACCAATATAATATGAACTGTCATATATATTACGGTGTTCATTACATATTGATACACTGCTGTCAATGCATTGGCATAGTCATAACTAACTCATGCAGGCCAATATGTACTTTTTTCATTTGTGCTCCTGGGAGGAGACGGGAGGGGCGGACATGCCAACCACTCCAGAAAGATGCATTATGTAAATCTGTTTTCAATTTTCAATAGTTTATTCGTTGATGAAAGAATCGGGATCCTAGTGTGTCACTGTCACTAGGTACCCCTGTACAATATTACCATAAGTAAACCTATTGCAAAAATTGTATGAATGCTAGAATTACAGAGGTATAAGTCTGTTGAGTATGATGTATGAGAGGGTTATATTTGAGAGGGTGATGACATGCTCAGAAAATCATATTGGGAGGCGTAATGTGACTTTGAGTACCATATCCTGCATGTTCAGGATATGATACAGTGTTCATGATGTGAGATTTAATAGAGTTAGCCAACAGCTTAAGTCACATGAGAGTAATAAAGCATGTACTTCAGACTTTTATCTTGAAGGGTTTGAGTCTAGAAATATGAATGAAAATTCAAGGAGGATAAAAACTGATGAGCTAAGGAATTAAAGTGTAAAACTTAAACAACCAAGAGAAGTTAACTGATGAGCTGAGAGATATTGATGAAATGGTTCAAAATACTGAAGGGTTGTGAGGGCACATGAAAACTGCATCAAGAAAGACTGCCCAAGACATGCCGGACACATTTAAGAATACGTTTTTGAAAGAATGTTACATTGTGGAATGAAAATGTAAAAAAAAAGAAAGGTTTTATGAAACTGAGTTTGGATGGAAAACTAAGTCTTCTGAATATGGTAATGAGTGTAAGTGGAAAAGTTGAAAGATAAAGAAGAATCACTTTACAGTGGAAAATTTTATTGCATGAATATCATACATATCTCTTGTAAGAGCTCTCATTTCTAAATGAGACTTAAAAACTAAGTACAACTTTCTGGAACAAGTATATGGCAAAACAAATTATGCAAAGCACAGTAAATTCAACTGTCTTGATTCTTTTAAAATCTTTCTTACTCAAAGGATCTTGGAAAAGAAATACCTTTAAAAAACTCACATATATACTGGTAATCTACTAGGTACAGTATAGTATAACATAACAGTTTTATTACATACCTAACTGCTTTTCCCACTTTAGAGATGTAGCACCAGGAACGAACAAATATTGTTGGGTGAAATCAATAAAATTTCAGAAAATTTATTGCTATAGTCTACCGTGGCGTTAGAGGATACAGCTGGTATTGTTGTACAGTAGCTGGTGAATTCTGTACAACATCTTCTCCATCACCACCAACCCTGTAAAACATGACAGGTGGTCAATATCTATCCTTCTTACTTTTGACCTCCTGCGGCTTGCCTTTTACAGGCAAATTAATCCTTTTTTTAGGCCCAAAGAAATGTCTCTCACACATCTTCAAACTCCACTTCATACATTTACAGACCTCTACACTGATTTTTTAAATTTTCTTATTATTTCATATCTATAAATCCTTTATATAAACTGACCAGCCTTACTTGTTTCATCAGTCCTTTTCATCTCAATACATACTTATACAAAATGTTAGCAAAAGGCAATTGCTATGCTTAAAACACTGATTGCAGGCCTTTCACATCTGAATATGTACTATACAGTGACACACGAGTCTGGTCCCCTTCTTTCTGTTCTGGAAAAACAGTCTCTCATGAGACTAGATGAGAATTCACCACAGAGCTGAAGATAAATTTTTCTATGATATACTGTGCTCCAGGGTAGGGCATATCATTTGTAGTGCAATATTAAAATCAAGAGTGAAAAATGAAAAAATATACATATCCTAAAAAAAAAAAAACAATGAAAATGCAGCTAATCTAACTACAATGTGCATTTTCCTCATCATAACTTCAACATCTTCAAAAATTTGTTGTTTGTTCGATCTCCTTGAAGGATTATATTTATTTAAAGACCTATCAAGCAGACTTAGTCAACCTCCTTGAAGGATCATATACCAAGAGAGCTCTGCACAAAAAATTTTGCAATTCCACTCCATATTTCCATAATCAAGAAGATGGCAGAAACGAGTGACTTGTCATGATAACAAAACTGACAAGGAAAAAAATATCCATTGTCAACATGTCCTCCATACTTTTATATCTGCATGTAATTTTACTATAGCTAATCATTTCACAATTACCAAAAAAAATTCATTACCTCCATATCTGCCTTACTTTAAATAAAAAAACCATCTGATAATTCTTTTGTATATAAACTGATTCTGATAACATCATACTTGCATGATGAAAGTTAAAGAATGATAAAAGTGAACTTACTGACTGAGTACAGAGAAGGGATGGAGAGACAACTCTGGATCAAGACTTGATGTACTCTTTATGGAGGGAACAGATGCTTCATCCATTCCTGGAGCAGATGCTCCTCCAGGTCCACCATGCTGACTGCCACACTCATCAACCCACCAATCACCTGTGCTCTCTCGCCTTGACCTTCAATACCGCAACAAAAAAATAAAGATTTTAAATATTTGAAATCTATCTCTATGCTTGGACACACAGCAGGCACTGAGATATATGCAATAGCCTATCAGACTTTCAGGCCATGGATAAAATAATCCAGGATCCAGACAATCTTTACCTGAATATAAGAACTCTGGCCAGTCTGATTCTAAGCTCATTCAAACATACAACCTAATGTTCTTCACTTTAATGGCTGAGTTTGCAGATCATGTATATGAACAAAAATGAGAAATATTACAGCATGAATTCTTGCACTGTGATACATGATCACTGTATTGAGGTGTATAATATTTTGACAATGTAGGAGGGTGTCAAAGTCACTCATTGGCTAGCAGACATGCAAAAAATGTGAGCTGTCTCAATATTTTCTTTTTTCTTTGGGGTTTTGATAATTACACTTCTTCAATCTAAAGCGGATCACTGTATGTATGCATATACATATAGAACAATCACTTTTTCAAAATATGAATTTCCTGTTCAAAAATATCACAAGGACAAATAATTCTACAAAGGTATTTGCATAAAAGTTATACAATTATTACATACCCAGGAGTGGAGATGTTAGCCTCTCTATTCTGTGTGAGTGTCAAGTATTGGTGGTAGAGCTGAAGACTCTCTTGGCGTACACGTGCATGATAAAGCATCACACGATCACGGTACATTTGATGAAGCTCACTCATGCTTCCTATCCCAATGTCATGTAGCGTCTGTTCCACGACATCCTGCACAATCCAACACAATATCTTAGGTCTCTCATTCATTAACTGCATTCAATATTTGTCAAAGCAAGGCTAAATTACTAAATGTTAAGATTCTGAAATAGACAACATACAACACTGCTCTCAAAAAGGGAATAATGTTAATTAAGAGTGAGACTATATTCATACACTGATGATCTACTGTATGAAGAAATATGATGCTCTGTTATCTACCCTCAAACCCAAAAATTTAAGCACCTGATTTAAGTTAACAAAAACTCTGTTGTATTCATCACTTCTATAAACTAAAAGCATACAAAGAAAGGCCTCATTTGCTTACATCCACTCTCTTGATGTCATGTATAATGCATCAAAACCAGAGTCCCCATCCACAGTTAATCCCCAACAGACCATTGCATGGTTTCCCCTGACTACTTCATATGTCCAGGATCAATTTAATGATAGCAAGTTGCCCCCTGCATACCACATCACCTTAATTCACTCTATCTCATACATACACCTTACCCTCCTGAATGTTCAGGCCACATTAACTCAAAGCCTCTTTCATTCCATCCTTCCATTTCCAGTTTGGTCTCCCCATTCTTCTTTCCCTCCACTTCTCACACATTCATCTTCTGTGTCAATCTCTTCACCCATTCACTCCATATGTCCAAAACCATTCCAGCACATTTTCTTCAGCTCTCTTAACCACACTTTTCTAATTACCATAGCTCTCTCATACCCTTTTATTACTTACTCGATCAAAGCAACTCACATCACATATTATCCTCAAACATTTCCAACAAATCCACCCCTCTCTGCTGTGTTATCAACAAACAGCAACTGAATCACTTCCCAGGCCCCTTACCCCATACAGTCTACATACTTATCCCTCTCTCCAAACTACTGATGTAAGAAACTTTAATCTTATTATCAAGTTCCTTCAGTCTTCACATCAAACCTGATGATCACTCTTTACATTTGATTATTATAACAAACCACTAAGAGCACTCTCATAGAGTACAGAAGACAGAGCTTTAATTCTCCCCTAAGAAGATTTGAGCTCAGTTATGTATGCAATATATATTCAACTGAAAGGGAGTAACATTTTTTGATGAAGAAAGGAGGAGACTTTTACGCAACTCACATGGAACGGGCATCTATCATTCAAAAGCAGGTTGTCAGTATTAGCCCTCAAAACATTTGTCAGCTTGATCAAAAACTCATGCGTAATATCAGTCAATAGCCGAAGTACACTTTCTGCAGTATCTGTGTAGCCAGTATGAGCACATATTGTTGCCACTGCCTTTCGCAAGATAAGTCGGGCTGTTGTGCCCTCAACTTCAAGCAGCTGTGGTTGATTTTTGCCACTAGTAAATGCCCTGTGGAAAATATTCAGTATCATTTCAAATCCAATCACTGAAAAACTAATTCATTTTATGCAATATAACAATAACACAGTGTACGATAATAAATTAGTCAATAAAAGCTGGATGGTTCAACAAGCGCAAGTAACATAACTGAGGGGCACTTTGGAGATAGGGTTTGGGATTGGAGAAATGAATAAAGAGAAGCATACAGGTGTCTGAAAATGATACCAAAGAAAAGGGATGCTTGATAAAGTTAAGTCTCGACTGAGGTGGTATGACAAAGCTGAGAGATAAGTCAAGATTGAGGTGGTATGACAAAGCTGAGAGATGGATATGGAAAGAATATCTCAAAGAGCATAACTGAGTAGAGTGAATGAAAAAGGATATGGAGAGAAAAAGTGAGGCTAAATGAGTTGCAGGAAATGCGTGCATGAGTGACCTGATCAATGGAAGTCCCATCCGTGGTTTATGGGATCTACCCAAATCCAAGAAGTAGGATGAACTTTCCAAGGTATAGGTATTTTGGAGGTTCCTCTCATCTGTCCACGACACCAGTGCTCAATCTTTTTAATTACCAAAGAGACTGCATGATCCTCGCAGCACATAATCAAATTTTGCTACTATTTCATTATCATTACCTCCTATCCATTAAAAGGAAGGAAAACAAGATTCTTTCTACACTCAAATGATAAGTATAATAAATGCAGTGCCTTTATAATCACACATATATTCAAGTGGTTTACAAACAATTTCAAAACTGTATGCAAAATAATTTTCAAACTTTATTAATGTCTCCACTTTCCCCGGTAAAGTAAAAAAAGGTTGAGAGTTGGAGGCAATTTTGGGCATGAATGTATGAACAAATACTTGCCCATACTTACCACTTCATTGTCTCTCTATAAGAGCACATGCTTAGTGCAATGCCATAATCATTAGTTATGTTTTTATTAAAACAAATAATACTGTTGTTTATCAAGACAATGTGAACTGTGTTCATTTCCCTAATTGATAATCTACCATGGCACACTGGGAACACTGTTGTGGCACATCAGTTGCAAGGCACTGCGCTAGACCAAGAAGTGAAAAAGTTTGGGGATCTCTGCTTAACCCTTAAACTGCTATAATTGTTAAGTACTGATGATTGGTTCAGGGCTAATATCTTCAACTGACAATGTAAAGATTCCCATCCTCACTCGAATTTCTAGCTGACGTTTGTTTTATTACTTATGTATTTATGAAGTAATAAAACAAACATTCTATGACCATAGCTGGAAAAAATTTCACATGTTCCATCAAACATATGTATCACCTTAGGTGTATATTACACATGCTTCCACAACACAAATTAATGAAAATCTGGTTACTTTTTGAATAATGAAACTATTAATGTAACTATATTGTTTCATTAATTCATATAAAGTTCTGTCTGCATAAATATGAATAAAATAAGTATGTGTGTTGTGTACTTAGTGTATACAGTGTAGAGTAATGCATGTAAGTAGCCTCCTCATGCATCTACAAAATATGAATGATAAATGACACAGGACAGGAACAAGGAGAGTGTAAAAGATAAACTGTTTCCTTATTAGTACATTAACATATCATTTATAGGCAAGCCTGGATCTTGTGCTGTACTGAAGGAATGTCAATCAATCATTATATCTCCCAATGATACCTCTGGGATACAGAGTGATCTCATCAAATGGAGTTACCTTATGACAAGATCCTATCATTGCACTTAAAGGTTTTTTGTCACCAATGTGGTGCGATTAGAATAGATTGGTTGGAACTGGAAGTGGTTCTGGCAGATACTGCCTCACCTGGACATTATCTACACCTGAGTATTATTTTCATGACTAAAATTTCTTTTCTAAACTAGGACTAAACACAGTTATACCTGCAATATATGGTTCCTATTGGCTTGCATAGAAAAGTGCAGAATGATTCAAACTTTACACAAGCAAATCAATACAAATCTAATGTCATGACAAATATGTTCTTAAATATTGCATAGTACTTGTTACAAAGTTTAAAAAAATTTGAATTCTACATTTAACACCACATGAGTCTCTTTCATTACTGGCTCTGTGGAAAATCTTAAAAAATAATGTCACAAAGCCCAATTTATGCTTCATTTGCTCTTAAAAACTGCTGTGGATGCTTAACCTACACATTCCCTTCTAATCTGCCTTATCTATAGATAGGAATAAAACATATGTGCAATATTAGGGAATTATTTAGCATACGTGTGCTCAGGTGGTATGAAGTTTAAGAAATGTGGCTTCGTGGTTTTGCGATCAAGGGGTGGGTCTTCTGGAGGTGGTGGGCAGGAAGGAAGACTACCACCATCTATACCAACACTCTGAAAAAAATTGTCATCAAATGTAAACTAAATTTTGCAGTGTTGTATCAATGCACTATATTCAAAATAATGTTCATGATGACAATGCTGATTTTTGATGTATGTCAAAAAGAAATAATTCTAAAAATTTTCACATAAATTTTGCAAATAATATTACTCTATCCATCTTTAACTCTGATCCTATTTACAGAGGGTGCACTGAGTGCAAACAGATTCTAATTTCACAAACACTTTTCTTCACCTATGTCCAATATATCAAAAGGATATGTATGCTATCATGCTATCACCTGTGATTCCAATTTTTTCAATGTGACGATATATCACTTTAACAAGTCCATCTTTGCTCACAAAACAACTCCAATGCTTACAGTAACATTCTTTTAGCATCCTCATCTGAAATATCCAACTACCTCTGTGGGTGCAAGACATGGTCCTTAATGGAAAAAAAAAAAAAGTTTGAGGACAATGTGTGATGTGAGGCAGATTGATCCAATAAGAAATTATAAGGTAAGAAAGATGTGTGGTGGTAAAAGAAGTATGTAAGAGAGAACTGAAGAGGCTGTCCTGAAATTGTTTGGATATATGAAAAAGATAACTGAAAGAATATAAATATCAAAAAAGGAGGGAACAAGGAAAAAGGGTAAATTGAAGAGGAGGTGGAAGGGTGGAATGGAATGGGGCCTAAACATGCAGGCAAATGTGAGATGTGCATGTGATAGAGAGACAGAGGTGGAGTGCTCTCAATGGGCTGAACCAAGGCATATGAAGCAGTTTGGGGAAATCATGTAAAGGTCTGGAAAGTCTCATTGTGGGTGGGGTTTCTGGTGTTGGTGCATCAAGAGTGAATGTGGGTGAATGAGGCAATTATTTGTCTATTCCTGCATTACCTTGCTATATTTGAATTAATTTTATAGCCACCAACACGATAAGCAAAACACGCCCCAATCACACAAGCAAAACACACCTCGATCAAAGTCATCTATGATGAAAGAAAAAAGTAAAAGAAAAAGAAAGATATCGATATGATCTTTTATTTGCAAGAAATAAAGTGTAAAATTTTCCCTTACCTGAGCCCTACTTATGAGCAGTGCAACTTGTCTCTGGTACTGCTGAAGCCGTATTGCCTGCAAAACCATAGGGTCAGTTCGACAAAACTCTGCAGGAAGTCTGAAATTATCAAAAAATCATATAAGGTTGTAGCTGGTTTATAAAATTCTCGTCAAAGATTTGGCCACACAAAGAAGTTTCGAATGTATCATCAGTACTGATTAAGGCATCAAGAAATGCTGGAAATATTGAAAGGTGCCAGGGCATAAACAGCCAACTAAATGTGAAGAATATAAAACTTACCATTCAAGGTTAAAATAGTACAACAGTCCTCATTGAGATTTTAGGTCACAGAGTGAGATAAATGTCAGGGTTGAGGGAAACTTATCAGCAAAAAAACCAAGGTTATTTGACTTAAAGAGAGAGATAAAAAAGGGGGGCATGATAGAGAGAGAAAAAAAAATAGTTACAGGAATAAAAAAAAAAAGAGGATTCATTACCACAAGTAAAGACTATCACATGAAGGCTTTGTGCTGGATTTTACTATGAACTATGATGCAGGTCCTGCAAGCACCTTCACTATGATTAATATTCAGTATTCATATGCATTTTCTGCAGGCAGATTATTCAAGATCATTTCATGTGTTTAGTACTAAAGGAAGATTAAGTCTGAGAGTGACAAACTGGTTTGACTAAATGACTGGAAAAGAGGTTTATTAAGGAATCTATTTATCTATATTGCTGACACCTGTTCAAATAGGAACTCCCTCAAAGGGGTGGTCATGGCAAAAGTCTCTCCATAACTACAAAACTCCATATGTAACTTAAATCTAACATGATTTAGCTTTCATAATCAAAGAGAAAATGTAGTTGGGAAAAGAAAGATCTGCACAGATACATTCTCTATAATGACAAAATCACTGGACAAACTAATAAACAGTAAGGAAAAATAAGATCCATGGTAAAAGATACACAGATTTCCGAGAAAAACATTGATATGCAAGGTCTACAGGTTTAAAATTATGTATACTTTTACTAAAAACAGAAGTAAAGGGTGGAGTACAAACTATATGTATCTAGTAATGTACTTTTTCAAAAATCTGAAGTGGCAAGTGAGCTTATCATTTCATTACTTTCCAATTTTCCTTTTATCTAAACCAAGAAATTTGATAATCATTTTGTGAAGGCTTGCACCCCATTTTGCACATATCTACTAAATACCATAATACATAAGATTTTAGTTGACTATACTGTACTTACATTTGGAAGGAAGGGGTTTCTTCCTGTGAAGGCTGATGGAGGGTTGGTGATGTAGGTGGTGGTGGCTGAGGGGTAAGCAGATCTTCCATGTCTGAGCTACTAAGTCCCCAGTCATCACTGCCATTACGTTGAGAATCATGCTCCTCTCCCCAGTGGCTGCCTGCACAACTCATTCTGAAGCCTGATCATTCTAATTAACAATAATTTGAAAACTGTATTTCACTAAACTTTAATTAAACAATGATAGGTCTAAAGATCCTGGCTGGATACACTTAACTTTTTTCTTCAGGGGCCAGTTCTGAAAGATTCAATCTGTATTAATAATAAATAACTAATACATCTTGGGTAGAAAGAAGGGGCTAGAAACTCTCCTCTGTTGTATTGCTACTTTCCAA
>JAUUDW010622781.1:0-11624 GCA_032361385.1 Panulirus guttatus
TACAAATGAGTTAGCTGTATTGAGAAAGGGGTTAAAACAATGTGGATGGAAAAAAGATGGAAGGATTACCACAAGATGGAAAGGTTACACTCACATGTATCATTAGTGCAGGTCTATCATAAAACAAGACAGTGGAATTGAAGCTGGCATATCAATATCCTTGAGGAGAGTAGCAAAAAGAGATATATTCTAGTGTGGCAAGGTCTACAGAAGGAATGTGAATCGAAAACTATTATATTTATGATTGAAATGTTAGTTGATGTAAGACTGAAACATATGGGGGATAACTCATGTAAGGTGGAAGGACCGAGTGAGGTAATGCATGTATGTGAGTGATGTATCTATTGAGAGAACTTTGGAATATTATCCCAGTGTTATGGAATGTGAAAGATGTCATCTGATGACATTGTTCCCACTTACTTTCTGAATAATCTGCAAGAAAGTTATCTGTTACCCGTATCACTCATACTGGCTGTATAATTGTTTTAATCAAAATCAAAACTTCAATAGGCCAATATTACTTTGCAATGATATTAAAGACACCAATTTTCCCTGCAGTTAGGACAAGGCACTTTCCAGACATTACAAGCTTTCCCTGGAGGAACTGGCTTCCAAAACACATTCCCCAACTTCAGAGAAAATCCTGAAACCCAAGTTCAAAACACAATCAGAAGACAGAGTCGACCTCCAGTACGGAGGCAACGCCGGCCCATAAGACGACGACCTCAAAGAGGAGGTTTTCTTGGATTCCTTAGTGGACTTGGCAAGAGAAAGAAGCGAAGTGTCTTAGATGATGGCAAGAGAAAGAAACGAAATGTCTTTGATGACTTACTTGGTGGATTTACTTCTGATAGATTTCTGGGGTGAGTGTTCATCAACCACAGTAACTTAAAATAGTACCTAAGAGCTTTCAAGCATGGAGTGAATAACATACTTTCTGCTGTGGATGGGTCATCCAACACAAAATTACTTGTATAAATCGGATGAATAAGATAATGAGGATTTAAAAATTTCTGAGAATATAGGAGTGTTATTAAACTTAATTCCAATAAAAGAATAAGAATAAACCATGTCTCCTACGAGATTTTCTCTGTCTTATATAAGACTTCAAAAACTGTTTGAAATTCCAATTTTAGCTAAAACTTCATTAAGATTACTCAAACGTTTCTTTACTTTCACACTTTTGAGATGTTTTCCATGATGCCATGATTATTCTAAAAACTATGACATTTGTTCCTGCCAAGGACTACCTGAACGCCTATTTCACGTTGACCACTGATATTTTCTTGCATGTATGTATATCAATTTCTAAACTTTGTGTTTCCTTGATTCATTCCTGTCACAACACAGCTCTAAGTACAAATTCTAACAAGAAAAAATTCTTATTCCATAATGACTGTTATAGGCTTCGGCTTATTCCTCCAAGGGTCTTCCCATACACTTTATCTTTCTTGAAAACTCCTCTGGTTCATCCAGTCTGCAGGTGTAAATTCAATCAAAAATATTCATTATGCAAAAGACACATGTATGATATGATAATGAGGTATGTATACATATATAAACTGTTCTATTTTTCCCAGGTTATTGGACCAGATGATGACCCAATACTCATTCTACCCATATACACATGCAGCCTACATGGGTTACACTGGAGATCCTCGAAGATGTGAGAGCTTGTATCCCTCGTGTCCAACCACGCCTGAGGAGATGATTGATGTTTTCAATAATATTCACAGATATTTCCCAGGTGGAATTCCATTCAAAGATAAGCTTCCTTGGCCGCTTAATATTCTGGTGCCTTGATCAGAGTCAAGTTGACAGTGGCTTGTACTGTCTTCTTGAAAAGTTTGTTAATTTATCTGAGTTTGTTTTTGATTGTATGGAATATTTAGTATTAAGAGAAGCTGTGATAGATACCCTTTGCTAAACCTATTGCCCAATAGATCAGAGCACTATTTGTGTTAAGGAAGTTTTCAACCAATAACTTTTAGAGATGAAACTGATTTAATAAAACAATTATTATATGATTGTTTGGGTATCTTCAGCATTGAGCTGTGGGCAGGGACTGAAGCCAAACTTTTTCTTGCACAAAGAAACTAATGTGACAAGATTCGTTATGATGGTCCACTGTTTATTGTAACTTCACTATTTATCAAGCCATCGTAATTTTTGTTTGCTGTTTATCAGCATTATATATATACATAATCTTATCAATATTTATTCAGTATTGCTCAATTATCTTTTCAACAGAAAGTTTATTTACATATTTCCTGTCCTAGTACTATGTAACACATTCACAAAAAGAGTGTTTCTTAATGGATCTGTTAATTTACAAAGGAACCTAGATGTAACCATTTTGTACATAACATGCTTTACCTGTGCTGGTCACTTGGTATAAATACATATTTACCATATGAATATTTTTTCCCTTATACAATATCATATGTAATTACCACGGAGATTTCTCAGGGGAAGAAGACATCTTTAAAGAAATGTTTTTAGATATATGTGCCATTTTTCTAAAGCTTAGTAGAATTCAGTATCACATGTTCCTTAATAAACACTGACTTTATATACTTAATAGTTTTCCCTTCCTTCACAGGGTAACGTCAAGAACAGACAAATAATGACTTCATTTGCACACTTTCACCACTATCTGTCATGTATAACCATAAAAGAAAAGAAATATAATGGTTTTCTTTTTTCAGATACTAATGGCATAAGTAAATCTTTTAAGTTACAGACGTACACAGAAATTTAGTATGGGAATAAAAAGACTGAGAGTGCCAATAATAGTATAAGGAAGTAAATTGTCTTGTTTCACCCTACAAACCTTATATTTTGCTTTATAATCACAATTTTGCTATTCGGTTTCAACTCCATCCATCACATTTTTGCCTTCTCTGTGACAAAAGAACATATTTTTACCTTAGTTCTGTCTTTATGTTATATAAACCCGTAATATATCCAATGAAATATCCATTGTGCGCTTTCCAGTTTCCATTTGCAAAAGCTCTCAGGTTAACCTGATCAACAAGAGAGAAAAATATTAATGACACAGATCCAAAATATTTCTGACAGTTATGCTGTACATTAATGATCAGTACATCAGCTTAAACTCCAGACTTCAGAACTGCTAAGAAGGCAGATGAAAGTGGCAACTCTCTTACATTATGCTAGATGTCTGCCTTCCTGTTGCTCGGAAAAACATTGCCTGGATAAATGTCCAGGCTAAGCCTCTCTCTACTTGTGGATTGGAAAGCCCTTTAAAACATTTTAAAGATGATCTTGTGTCTTTAAAAGGCCATAAAAATTTGGTAACGGGGTTGGATATAGAATGCAATCAACAGATATTATTATGGTTGATAAACTTGAACAAGAAGGAATCCCCAAGAGGATTCAGCATGTCAAAATATGGCTAAAATTTTTCCCATTCAGAATGTTCCTTATGGATCATTGTCTCCATTGCTTCATGCAAATTATGTTTGACAAAGCACCCAACTTCATTTAGGGGTCTATCAAAATAAAAAACTGGTCATTTCCACAGAAAACCTTCACCTGATCATAATTAACTGAAATTTCTACTTGATCAACTAAACTAAGGTTGGTGTTCACTGCATCATGGCATCACCTTTAATCAGCTTGAATTCCATTCTAAGGCAGGTTTCAATAATAGTATGAATCAAAAGGAATGGTTCTGGAACAAGGATGGGAACAGTCTGTGTTGTGAGGACTACTTGGAAGGTTGTCGAAGGGGGACCAAGTTGTTGGAAAAAAGATAGTGTGCTCCTCTACTGAGAGAGAGGGTACAGAGTCAAGGTAAAAGATGTTACATCAGTAATGAATGTAAAGCTGAAAGGATATCTTCCAAACAAAGAAGAAAGGGAAGCTAAGAATGGGGAATGTATCAAAAAGACATTTGATGGGATGAACTTGCCAAATGTAAACCTGGAGATAAAGGAGGCTAAGAGAAACCATATCCAGGTATGGAATAAAGGTATGACAAGTAAGGATTTCCCATTGATGTATAGCAAGGAGGTGCTATAGTAGGCCAAGAATTTTGGCAAAAGGATGAATTCTAATGGATGCTCATCGAAAGTTATAAATAACAAACAAGCAAGAGAGAGAGAGAGCTAATGCATTTTGTCAGAAGGTAAAATATTAGTCATCCCATGAGGCCAGAAGGCAGAAAAACCCTCCCATCACTAGCCAAGCCAAGACCTAACAATAGGCAAATACAGTGAATTATAAAGCTTAAGGTAATATAGGTGGTAAAACTTGATGGCAGCCTCATGACTTCATCTCACCCTTGAATAGGATATCTCAGTGAAATAGATGATATCTGATTAAGTTTAATGTCTCCAAGACCCTGTTCCTGCCCCTCTCTCAATCGAAAATTCCTCACAACTTTCTTTTGATTGGTCTGTAATTCCACCTCTTGACTTAGTGAATATACTTGGTATTACTCTTACATCCACACTATCTAGGAAACCTCACATTACGGAAGTAGCTAAGTCTGCTTCTAAGAAACTGGGAGTCCTGCGTAGATTTTAAAGTTTCTTTTCTTCTGAACAGTTGCTCCACTTATAAAATGGATTGATCCATCCTTGTAAGGAGGCTGTTCTCACATCTGGTGTCATTCTAGCTCTTCATCCTTACTTGGCAGAGTCAAGTTGGACTTATCAACTCTCCAAGGCTAACTTCAAAAGTTGCCACACTTTTCCCACACCACAATGTTAGTTCACTCTCCCTTTTCTACAAGTATTACTTTCGGTTTTGCTCCTGGGAGCTGGCTGCTTATGTATCCCCACCATTAGCTAGACTGCAATACTGGGCAAGCTGTTGTGTCACATGATTATTGTGTGGACATTGGCAACTCAAGGGTGGGCCCTTTTGATGACTTTCTTTTCGTACACAAAGCTTTGGAACTCCCTGCCCTCTCATGTCTGCAAAACTTGTAAGAATAGATTTCCCAAAAATGAATTTTCCATTCTGCAGATAGTCAATAATTTCAATTACACTTTTGATCACATTTGAATTCTTTATCCCAGTGCAGTCATGATTCTTCATAAAATTCAACTGATCAGTCCTACTACTGGACTGACTTGGGGAAACCAGTGAGTGGGCCTCATTGGTAAGCAATGAACTTCCAAGAATGATATCTAAACAAGACCATAATTCAATCATGCAGAGCTCTTCTTAGATGAAAGCAAAAATCCATCATTGACTTTTTGGCTTTATTGTATTAATGGGTAACTGGCTTTACTATATTAATGTATCAAATAATCTAAAGCAAAAATATTTTAATTGCAATAGAATGGGATATGCTCTATCACATTCATCAGCTGAACCAAAAAAAAGGGGAGATCTTCAATAATCCCCTTCAATGAAATAATTCCTGTATCGTTGGTGGATCTCAAGATAAAAAACAGAGGTTAATAAAACTGTGGTTGAGGGAATCATTTACTTTAAACCAGTTTACAATACGGTGCGGAAAGTACTACAGCCACCTTACAACAATTGAATATTTTCAATCTGATCACAAGTAAGTATTTGAACATGTAAAAATACAGTAAAACCTTGGGGATATGAAATTCTCTAACACCAATTTTCATCTGTTAAGAAATGAATGGGATTCATGAAGGCCTTTGCAAGTGTAAACATATTCATTCACATATATCAATCACACCTGTTCTAACAACCAGTAACCATTGAAAAGTAACCATGACATTCAGAAGTAATAAAGTTAGTAATTTCCATGCAAAGACATAAATTTCAGTTTCAGTGCACTATTAAGGTTGACACAATATCTATTAAGCCAACATCCCAGTGGTGCTACAACAGGCCTCCCTGATAACAGTCATAATTAAAAATATAAAACCAAAAGGTACCACCCCCTTATCTAACTGTGCAACTGTCGTTAAAACTTCCAAAGTACTATCATTACAAGTAAATCATTTGAAATGTGTCTAATGCCTTTCACTCGGGGTACCTGCAGTGCAGATCACTTCCATGTTTGCTGAATTAACCATCTGGATCAGAGGAAGTCAATTTTAGAAAGCCAAACATTTACAATATTTTTACAATTTTTGTTTCCTTTTATGCCCCAGCATTAACATACAGCACGTAAGTACTGGAGGTATTTTGATGATACATCTTGGATGCTTACATTCACACACAACATAACTGCCATTATAAATGTTAATTTTACCCTTATTCAATCAATAACATTAGTTTCACACAGTGTAGCTACCAGTAAATATTACATTAACAAGATACTGAATTAGATAATTATTTACATAAACAAACAAACCTTCATATACATATTCATTCATATCAAAGTTGGGTAAGACAACCATAATGTTAAATGTTGGATTATATATGTAAAAAATATATATACTTTTAATGTCGTGTTGAGGAATATCAAGATGGTGCTCAAACAATCCCCTTCCATCATAGATCAGCATATTACAACTTTGTGATGGTTTCATTTCATTACATGGTCTGTAACAAGTGTAGACTTAGTTTACAGTGGTGAATCAGAAGCGGCACCATTCATCCTCGGTGGCTCAGTAACTTGGAAGACTAAGCATCATCTGAACCATAGCATTAAGCAAATTTAAGTATAATTCTGTTCCCTTCTCATCAAAGCTCTACGCAACAAAATTTCTGCTGACTGAAAACAATACTGTATTCAGTCACTTAATGACTAAATACCCCGGGGGAAAAAAAGAGACTTCTGTATACATAAGAAGCAAGAGGACACTAGCACAAATAAATTCTAGACTTTTAAGATTTCCAAAATTACTAACTGACACACAAGAGATTTACATGATTTACAGTTGTAACTTTGATTACAAAAAGTATTCAACAGCAGAACTTGGCATAAACTTTCCTTAATCTTAATCAAACTTTGTTAACAATTTCAATACAATGAATGAGGCCACCTTTACTGCTATTAAATGTAACACATGACCTCAAGAGATTCCTGACTGGATTCCTGACAATTAAGTCCATGAAAGACAAAATGACTATCATCAAATGGTTGTCAAAAGAAATCCTTATGACTGAGAAGCCCTGATCATTAAGTTATGTTTTGTTACGATCTTTAGTTCCAACAGGGAACAAACAAGAAAACTTACTAGCAACTTTTGATCCTACTTGATGTACAGCAGCTGGCACATGGGGAATCAAGAAAGGTATTGCTAAGAGGTGTTGCATAATCTAAGGTAAATGATAAGGTTCAAAATGCAGTAAGTAAATTATGTTAACATTGCAGAAATAAACAATTTCTATTATTTCTCATTCACACCAAAGGTAAAGGTTATATATATCCATATGATCCTGTATCAAATAAATGAATTTAGCATTTGGATGATGTCAAGCATGGGCTTCTGTTGAATGTACTCTGGATACAGACTCACATGGTTCATATCCCTTGGGTTTTCACTGCTACATACAAAAGGATAAAGAAAACAAATATTTTCTTTCATTCTACATGACATGTAATTAAAATGGAAAAAGTTATGCTCAGTTAAAAGTAATAGAAAAATAAGTACTGATACAGAGTTGAGATGGTTCTTAGTTATAATTTATGAAGGCAATCTAAAGTTCAGAGGATAAATATAGCTTTGTGCTGAGTGCAGTGTTGCTGAAAAGAAATGCAGGGAGAAATATTCCTCTAACACCAACATTATCTTGTGCTTTGTAAGACACAAATTAGATCAATTAGGCACAATGATTATTTCATTTTACACCTAGAAAATCAACGCAGCTTTATCTTAATATACTGAGTAAAAGTTTAGACAGTAGGAATAGTACTAAGAATGTGGAAAGGCCGAAAACTACTACTCTAAATATGATACAAAGTAATCAATAGATTAACATAATTTTAACACCCAAGCCAGTCCACATTCTAATATCAAATCTTACTCCATATTAACTGTTTTGACTAAACTGTGACCTAAAAATCAGCTATCTATTTTTTCTTGATGGTTACATGGAAGAAAATAATAAAGTAAGCCCCATGACAATATGAGTTAAGAAAAAAATCTCCCCAAGACCATCCTTTTCTTGTCTAATACATACATTTGTATAAAAGGCATTTTATGAAGCAAATCTATTGCTGGTGGTAAAACATTCAGGCATAATTCACCTTAATGCAAATCTTGCAAGTTATGAAGTGATTAATAACAGTGTAATAATCTTTTAGAAATATAAAGAAATAAGAATATTCACTAACATTCCTGTACTTAAATCTTCAAAAAATCTCTTAAACTGACTATTCAGAATTCTTATGACAATGATAATAATAATAAACAACTAAGATTAAATGTTATTCCTTGAGTACGAGCTGTCAAAGGTTTTTTGCTGATACTGTATCCCTGATTTCAGATGATAATCCAGTATTCACCTACTTATGTGGTACACCTAAATAAAATCATAAAACACTTAGTAAAAACAAATAAGCATTCATCTTTATTTTTTGACTACTAAAAAGACAAGGGTGAATATTTACAGTCACAGAAATATTTTGTAACTATAATTAAAAAAATAATCAAATTTTACCATGAATTTTGGAGTAATTACCAACAATTACAGGATAATAAAATTAAAATCAAAAGTACAGTCAATCTCTGTTAATATATTAAAGTCATCCTAGCTGCTACTAAGAATAAGTGTTTGGTTAAAAAAATAGAAGTGAAGGCAAAGTCTAAAGGATATGGCAGATGCTCTTCTCACGGAAAGGGTTGGCCCTGGGGTTTCTAGCTGGGTGGCACAAATAGTCGTCCTTCTGATGTTCGCGCACATACTCCTGGAACACAATTATATTACTTCACAAATTAACAAATTACCTCAATTATGTATTCCTGCAGCTCAGTACTGAATCACTAAATTTAGGTACAGCTAAAATCCTGTCATATTATGATTTAACACACACACTTCTCTAACATGCTCCATCATGCCTGGGTATGCATAAAGAAAATCATAAATGCATAACTGTATACAAGATGGTTGCAATACTAGTCATCACTGGCACAATTTACTGCCAACTGGCTGATACCAGTCTCCACAGCATAATATCTTGCTGGAACATTTCTCTAATCAATACATTCGCATGATGATGCTTTGGATATGTCAAGGGCTTCTCTATAAATATGAAAATCACTGGAATGTTCCCCAGTTTTTGTTCAAAAAAACAGACTGCAATGAGAAGGCTATATAGAATCTTAGTCCTACCTGCACTGCTTATGAAACTCACTGGGTCAAGTCAGTTTTCATCCAGCAAGCAAGACCATGAACACATGCCATGTGCAGCAGAACACACAGTCCTATTTAAAGGTCTCTCAAACTTCACTAAAGAGACCTTAACAAAGTTAGTTAAGACAGTTCTGTGCTGCAAAACAACAAATTGGAAGCCAAGTCAAGTGTAGGAGGAGGAGCACAGTTCATGAAACTCTTCAATTTTAGCTGGATTTCAAACACAAAATCAGACTAGGTAGAAGCAGCAGGTTCTACTCACAATGACCATATAGCTCACTTGTAGTCCTTGCTAAGAGTTGTTCTCAAGTAGATACAGAGGCAGAAGAAAGTCCAATCCTTTGCTGTCAAGATCCTACACACAAACAATACAAGACTCTCCAGGACTCACAAGGAATTCATCTTCTCAGCATCTGGCTGTAGTGACAGCATGTCCATAATGCTGCTTCCAGAACTCATACTCTGTTTCTCTCTTTGCAGAATACTCATGTAATATAATCAGTGAACGGTGCCCATTACTGAGCTATATGAACTGTGAATTCAGTGAACTACCTCAGTAATTATCTACTGCGATTCCAGGATATGTGCCACTGATACCTTTTGAATGATTTCTTGACAGCCTCACATACATTACATATAAATGTGTTAAGAAGGAGAGAGGCAAACAATATTCGTAAGTGCATATAAGTAGTTTTAAACCACCTCAGAGAACTACTGTAAACAAGAATGGATATAATAGATCATCATGCACCCAGATGCACATATCAAAATGTTATCCTACCCCATATTACTAACAAAAGTTCAATATAGCCCTGGTTTGTGTGCATGCAAGCTTGTTAATAGTAAATACATGCAATTCTTTTGATTACTTCAAAGCAAGTTGGGTGACAATATGAGTATGTGCACTGCAAGGCATAAGCCAGGTATGGATGTTTGTGTGTGCACCACTGTCAGTGTTTGGTGCATTTATTTTTCATTTCAATGGTATTTGCATAGACTAAATTTTCATACTGCACTATCCATTCATATTCTACTTGATTTGACTGTGCATGTGTAGTTAAGTATTTCAAAATTTCACCGTGTCAATCATCACAATTTTCATTTGATGACAGTCTGGTGTCATCATGTTACCAAATCTTTATGTATTCTTAATAGATGTGTATGAGGGTGTTTCTGAAGGCCACCTGCAAGTGGTAAAACATTAAGTGAGAAGTCACCTTCAGTAAGGATGTATCTTCATTAGCAGACAAAAAAAGTACAGCATCACTGAGGAGCTTCCAGCCCTAAAGAGCCCACCTTACCGCGCTCCCACGTGAACCACATCCTCAAAGTTACAGAAGCCCTATGCGTCGAATAATTCTTTTATGCACAATCACTTCTTCTGCCTTACCAAGGAAGTATCACAAAAAGATTAACTATGACCTCATCTGCACATGTCCACTTTCTAGTTGTCGTGTACAATGCACTAATATGTGTGCCTAACATCAACTGCAAAGCTCTAACACAGTTCCATGATTTATCTTGACCATGAAAATGAAAACAAATTGCTTCCCTGTATACCATAACAATACAAATTATTCCATCCCACATGTCCTTTTCACCTCTCTTACAGTATAAACCCTGGTAAACTAAAACCTCTTTCACACTATCCTTCTATCTCCTCCTTGATCTTTTCCTGCCCCTCCCTCCCTCCACTTTTGACATGGGAAAACATGCTCCACTCAAGCCCATCTCAGGTAAAAAGAAAAAGTACAAGAAAAAGAATGAAGATACCACAAGCTGGGCTCCACAAGTGTTTTCAGACCTGACTCTGGCAGAAAGGTTATAGTAAGAGGGAAACACTAGGAAAGAGGAGAATTCTAAAGCTTTGCTGTTCAAGGAAGAAGGGAGTATCATAACGGTCAAAACTCGCATGGAAACTACACAAACCTCAACAATTTCCGTAGTAACATAGATTGGAAAATGGAATTTAGCAGTCATGAACCAGGCTCTTGTGGTGAGAGGTTCTGTATAGAAGTACACATGTAACTCAAACCTAAAACAGAGGGAATGGTAAGAAAGTAGAAAAAATAATCTAAGAGATGTCAAAAAGCAATGGTGTTTGGAGATGTGCAGTGGCAGCAATCTAGATAGCACTCCTGCCAGGCAGAGAGCAATGAATAAGTACAGCAGGACACTAAAGGATGAAAAAAAAAACTTTGGAAATAAAATTGTAGACAGACCAGGAAAAAATTCTAAACTTTTCCATGCATTCACCAAGAGTCAATTAAGTCAGGCTAAGGTATTCAGGGGGAAGAATTGTGAAGAAGAATGTAAGGTTATGTGAGGAACTTAATTACTAAGTCTGGAAGTGTTTTCACAGT
>JAUUDW010622792.1:0-11624 GCA_032361385.1 Panulirus guttatus
AAAGCCAAAGTAATACCTATAGAAAAGGGAAAGTGAACCAACATTGCGGCGTAGAGCAAGGGGGTCAAGTTTCGAAGGAGATGAAGGAGAAGGAAAGGTGAAGGCATAATGAAGAATAGTGAAGTAATGAAGTTGTGGTGAAGGTTAGAGTGTAATGTAAATGCATCTTTAGGGAAGATAAGGGAGAACTGAAGATGACAGTGTAGCAAAGATAAGGATGTAGTGAAGATGCAGGTGCAAAAATAAGACACAGTTTAGAGAAGATAATGGCGTACTGAAGATGCAGTATAGCGATGATGCGGGTGTAATGAAGATGAAGTTTACTGAAGATGAAAGTGTAGTGAAGATGTAGTTTAGTAACGATGAGATGACCTTCCCTTGGACCTGAACCGGAAAGGAGGAACCCCGTGAGTGAGAGAATGAGGTCAAACCAACCCCGGCCACTCGGCCATGAGGAATGCCAAGATGATGAGGGAGTGTGTGTGAGGACGTTAGACAAACGAGCCTCTGGTCCCCGAGACTAGCGAGACCACGAGACTTGGTGAATCTATCTTATGACTGTACCCTGTTCGCTCAGGTCTGATTGCTGCGTGGACACAAAGCTTAGCTGCTATTGGTGGACATAAACAGGTGGGCGTGGAGTAGGGAGCCACTTTGGTTACCAGACAACAACGACTGGCCTGGCCGCCCCGAGAACATCTCCGGCCAGAGGATGGCGACCCGGCATTAGTCAGGCTGCTTTAATAGCCTAGCCTACTTTTTAAAATGCCATCTATTGGTTTACCTATTGTGAGACAGATCAAGGAAATGCTTTGATTAGGATAAATCTAAAGCATATTTTGATATGATTATCAGACGTAACTACCACTGGTTAAGACTTGAAAACTTGACAATTGTTATAACACTTTTCTGACTCATCCACTTGCTCAGTAAACGCCCTACCTTACCTGTTCACGACCCCTGTCAAGTCTATAACATCATACTATAACGAAAGGTTTTCATAATATCATCACATTGGGGGTAAGAAGGTGTGAAATAAACAACCACAAACCTTTGAATAATGGCCAGTAAGTTGTAGTGTCAGCAGACTTTGGCACACGACGACGCTCTAGTTTCCCGCCATTTCTTCATTTTCAAATATTTCCTCAGCCAGAAATAAAAGGAAATAAGAGGTGGTATAACATTTCAGGAATAATATTTGATTGATCTTGTATCTCCCAAAATAGAGTGGCCAATGCAAAACCCGTCGTGGCGAATGAATTTGAAAGCCAGATGTAAGCCCTTTGAACTCCTTCTGTCGAATTTGCCTATCTTTTTCTTTGAGTCATGTAAAATGAATCCGGACACAAACGGTTTACAAAAAATTACGTAAACTAGCAAAATATAACCATCTATAGAATAATGAACACTGGCAGATAACCAATATTTACAGTATGAGTCCATACAATTTCATTGAGACAAAACACGTACCCTTGTTGATTGACCACACCCACATGCCGGCATTACTTCAAACGTCACTCATCTTTTTATAAAACTTTATAATCAACTTTAACTTTCTTTGATAAGGGTAAACTTTTTAAACTAATTTTCACCTCTTTAGCTTCGAAAATCCTTCCATATTAAACTGACTGCTTATAATGCAAACAATTCACAAATGTAAATATGTATATGTTAAAATAAGAAGAGATGTAGATTTACCTTGCTCCTCAGTGTTGCATTAACCAATGAGCTGCATTAATTCAAACGTTTCTTGGCTCCAGCTATCAGAGCTGACTGAACAGGGTATAGTATACTTATTTTTATTAAAACTGTTACTAGTAACAGCTCCAAGCTTCTCTTCACTAACCTTATATAACTGTGTTTAATGAACATTTAAGAGTGATCTATAGCAATGTTGTCCAAACTTTTTTGCCTATTGTACCCCTTGTTACCGTCTTCTACTATTAAGTGCCCCCATGACTGATTAACTCAGTATTTGGAAGGACAGTACAAATTATATCAAAAGTTCACCTAATCTGAGTGCTGTACAATAATTCACCATTCAGTATACTAAGTAAAAAAGACGTACGAAATAAACTAAAAATGCTTGAAAATTACTTACAGCTCAGTGTGAAATAAGGGGTTGATGTTCACTGATGATTTTTGCCAATCTAGGCGGTAGAGAGGCGACTGCAGTGATCAGGCTTTGTTCCAGGTTTACATTTAGGTTGTTTCTCTGTTTTGCCTTAATAACGCTTATTGTAGAGAAAGATGCTTTGTATAGACAGGTAGACCCAAAGGGCAGAAGGTTTTCAAAAGCCTTCTTTCCTAAGTCAAGGTGCTCCTTCTTTACACAGCTCCATAACCGTGTCAGGATTGAGCTTTCAAATATCAGTTGAGGCCAAGGTCTAAACACACTTCTAACAGTGCTTCCTGAAGGCAAAGAGGAAGCTTCTTCATATTTTTTTCAAATAGGAGGAATGGATTTCTAACCCAATCTAGCTGTACAGATTTCTCATATATGTCAGGAAAGGATGATTTAAAAGCACAGATAAAGTTGGTTAAATTTTCCACAATAACTAGTTTCCCGGTTTCTCTCTCTCATCATTGTTACTGGAAAAGTAAGCATCTGACAGGAAAACACGTAAAACCTTCCCCTGAGCATATTTCCTTCCACAACTCTATTTTCTTTTAAAAACCACCAACTTTATCATATAAATTGAGAATGTTTGTATCATTGCCCCGCAGAGACAAATTTAACTTATTCAGTTTGCTAAATATGTCGGCAAGATATGCCAGTTGAGCAAGCCAAGTAGTGTTTTCAAAACATGTAGCAAAAGGAAATCCATGATTGGATAAAAAGGAGCCTACCTCATCTCGCAATTCGAACAACCTGGCGAGTACCCATCCTCTCGACAGTCAGCACACCTCTATGTGCAGTAATAACCCTGTGTGCTCAGGCCCTATGCTTTCGTACAGTCTGTGAAACAGGCTAGCATTAAGTGGCCTTGACTTTATACAGTTGATAACTTTTATGCCATCTTTCAATATCCTATGCATCTCTGAACTCATTTCTGTTTAATGCTAATGATTCTCTTTGAATGATGCAATGAGTCCATTCCACATCAGGAATTTTTCTTCTTAATCCATGCAACGAATCCCTTCACTTTCCCGGTCATGGATGCAGCAGCTTCCGTACATACGCAAAAGCAAGAATTTCAACTAAGCCCTTGTTCAGAGAAGAACTGATTGATGACATTGAATATGGCTTCCTCAGTTGTGTGTTCTAATCTTTTGCAAAAAAAAAAAAAAATGAGACGAGCCTGTCCACTGACGTCAGTCGATTTGTCAAGTTGAAGTGATAAAGACTGGTTTGTTTTCAGCTTATTCACAGCTTGATCAATAGTATTTGTACTCATTTCATTTACTCTTCGAGAAACAGTTTGGTATGACAAAGGAACAGACTTTAGTTGGTCAGCTGCCTTTTTTAACTAGCATTTTTTCAGCCACCGCAACTGCAGCTGGCAATATCAGTTCTTTAGCTACATCAAACGGCTTTTTAGCTTTAGCATGTAATAAAGATACAGCTAAAGATGCTTCAAGAGCTTTGCCTGATGTTGTCGAGGCTTTCCTTTATTGTTTTGTGGGAACAATTGAAATCAGAAAGTTTTCTCTTAAAAAAACTCCGCCGGTTTACCAACATGACACTGATGTTTTGTGTTAGATGATGTTGGAAGTGAGCTGGTTTCATACTATTGTTGACCAACCTCTCCCCACAAAAGAAGCACAAAGCTTCCGAAGGACCAGAAATAGTTTAAGTAAATCCAAAAAGCACATAATCTTCCTTGTATTGCCGATATTTAGGTAGATCCGTTTTTCTTCACAGCTGCTTGATTTTCTTTACTATCATTGCTGCTGCGGCTGCTACAGCTATTACATTCTAACCAACTATCAACATTTCTTGCTGTTAAAGAAATAAGTGTATCTGCAAGCTTACATGGGAATTAGAAAAGAGATGTTCACACTTTCACTTCTAAGGCGAAACTGAGTAAACGTGACTCGAGTGAGGACTTCAGCACTGTTCCCGTGCGCGTCCTTGTCCTATTTCCTCTCCCTCCCCCCTATTTCCTTCTCCCCTTAATTTCTTTCTTGCTCATTTCGATTCTTACTCTATTCTCTTGTCAATAACGTAAGTTGGAAACTGCGTAAATGTTGTGGTTATTCAATTATTCTACTTTCTTAAACAATTACCCATGCACACATACACATACTCAGTAAAGTTACTGATCTAAAATGCTATATGACCTGTCTGTGATAGTTTGAAAAAGAAAAACTATATTTTTTCATTTTTTATCGCGTACCCCTCTGAACATTGCTGCGTACCCCCAGGGGGTACACGCACCCCAGTTGGGACAACACTGATATATAGGATATTTATATCCAGAGTGCACAACCTAATAACCTTGTATGTGTCTACATTAAATTTGGTTATCTTTACTTTGACTACTCTGCGATCTTAAGATGTCTTTGGAATATTTCACAGACTTGCTCATCTTTAGCTTTGTTTCCTAGTTGTATAACACCTGAAAATTTGGAATTCTTAGATGAGACCCAATTCTAGATCAATAACCCTTAAATGGCAGGCATGGTCCAAAAAGTTCATTACTGAGGGTACAGAAAATATAAAAGACATGTTTTCCATTATGAAATAAGAGATTATTCAAAATTAAAAGAAAATACAGAAAAGTTATATCTTTTTGTTGGTTTGGTTAAGTGCTGAGTGAGCACCCAAAGCGGGTGTGAACGACGTTTCACAGCGCTTTATAAGAGAGAAAGACATGATGGCATTCCTGTCTTTCAAACGAATTGTTTTCTGACAGTAAAGTGTTTCTATTTCATACAAACACACACACACACATTGTTTTGATAAATGATATGAACGTGTTTAGAAATATTACACCTTTCACAGAAACCTTTTGAGTGAGGAAGACTGGATGGCAAGTGTGAGGATAATACCAATGAATGTGTTTATCTACACTAAACACCCTACTATGATTTCTTACAAACCCCCATTTCATACATAGGCATAGTGTTGATGGTAAATAACGTGAATGAAAGAAGAAATACTGCACCTCTCCAACCAACTTTTTTATTGTCTTCCAGACGTGTACATACTTTATCTAGGACACCCTCTTGGCTTTCTGGATATCTTTTGTTTTTCTTTGCAGGTGGTCTATGATGGATTAATCTATTACTATATATAAAATATCCCATAATATTCTGTTATCAGATCCCACAGTCTTAAAATGCTTTTAAGACTGTTTCCATCATGGGAATGACTCTCATGCCTTTTTTGTTCTTGGTGTTAGAAATGCTATTCTCGTTGCATGTGAAGTGATCTTTACAAAATAATCGTATGCCTACTCAAGATCTGAAAATTCACACACTCCTCAAGTGATTACAGCTCTAGTTTTATATTCATGCCAATCAGGACTATTTGCAGTAGAATTTTCTGCTCTGCTTAGCAGGATTGGAAAATTATCACTGTCACGTAAGTCTTTCATAAATGACTAAATAAAATCTAGGTAAATATCAACAGAACGAAGTAAAAGTTCAGTGCCAGAAAGTTTTCCAAAATACATATTATGTATGGCAAGTTGCAATGATATCACTAAAAAATACAAAAATTCTAATGACATACTTTGATAAAACGTCTTTGATCAGTTTCCCTCTCACATCTCTATCATTGGTTTCTCTTTCTCGTAAACTGCTGTGTGCACTGAAATCATCAAACAGAAGAAAATGGCTTGGTAGTTTATCTAGAAAGTCTTCAGTATAAGTCTGCAGATGCTTTTCTCGAGAATGATAAAAGATTATAATTTTCGATTTGAAATTATTCAATTCTGTCACTAGTAAAGTACTGTAAATACTTGCGTATAGCATGATCTCATGCATAAGTTTACTCCTCAACTTTCATTAAAAAGATTCTGATTTTCCATATATCTCGTGTATAAGTCGACCCAGTCTTCAAATGAATACCCTAAGCAAACCGGTTCCTACTTTCTACACCTTACTCCACTCCAAGACCTACTATAATGTGGTATCACTGTGAATATATTGTGTATATTACCCCTAACCCATTATTTTTGTTCCTGAACACATGTTATACACTCCACTTGTAAAATAGATGAGTACTTATTCAACTGCAGGAATAAAATAAGCCATTTTAACTCTAATGATAATGACTTATGTACCTCAAAAAAATACACTAACGTAAATGCAAGTGGAGAATCTAACATGTTCTGTCTAGATGGAAGAATACATGCTAGCTAACTTGTTTTATCCAGAATGAGGGATATATGACATCTGACTTGTTCTATTCAGAGAGATACATGATATCAGACTTGTTCTATCCAGAGGAAGAGATACATGAAATCTGACTTATTCTATCTAGGGGGAGGGATACATGATATCTGCTATGTTCTATCAATTGGGAGGGATATATGCTATCCGAGTTCTTCTATTTAGAGGAAGAGGTACATGATATCTGACTTGCCCAATCCAGAGGGAGGGATGCATGCTATCTAACTTGTTCTATCCAGGGAAAGGGATATATGACATCTTATTTTTTTTTCAGAGGGATGGATACATGCCACCTAACTTGCACTATCCAGAGGGAATGATACATGATAACTAACTTATTCTATCTAGAGGAGGGGAATACATGCTATCTGACTTGTTCTTTCCAGAGAAAGGGATGCTTTATATCTGACTTGCTCTATCCAAAGATAGGGATACATGATAGTTGACATTTTCTAGCCAGAGGAAGGGATACATGATATCTTATTGTTCTATCCAGATGGAGGGATACATGCTATCTGACTTCTATCTAGAGGGATGGATACATGATATCTGACTTGTTCTATTCAGAGGACGGGATACATGATGTGATATTTTCTATCCAGAATTAGGGACATATGATACCTGACTCTTTCTATCCAGAGGGTTGGAAACATGTTTTCTGAGTTGCTCTATCTAGAGGTAGGGATACATAATCTCTGACATGTTCTATCCAGAGGGAGGGATACATATGACCTAAATTGTTTTATCCAGAAGTAGGGGATACATGATATCTGATTTTTTATCTAAAGGGAGGGATACATAATATCTGACATGTATCCAGAGTTAGGGATACATGATATCTGACTTATTCTATCCAGAGTGAGGGATACATGATATTTGACTTGTTTTATTCAGAGGAGGATACATGATTTTTGACTTGTTCTATTCAGAGGAGGATATATGATATCTGACTTGCTCCATCTAGAGGGAGGAATACATGATAACTGACTACTGTATCCAAAGGGAGGGATACAGGATAACTAACTTGTTCTTTTCATAAGGAGGGATACATGATATCTGACTTGTTCTAAGCAGAGGTAGGGATACATGATATATGGCTTGTACTATTTAGAGTGAGGGATTCATGATACCTGACTTGTCCAATCTTGAGGTTGGGATACATGATATCTGACTTGTTATATCCAGAGTGAGAAATACATGTTATCTGATTTGCTCTATGAAGAGGAAAGGAAACAAGAAATCTGACTTGTTCTATCCAGAGGGTGGGATGCATGTTATCCGACTCGTTCTATCCAGTGGGTAGGATAAATGATATCTCATTTGCACTATCCAGAGGGAGGGATACTTGCAATCTGACTTTTTCTCTCTCCAGAGGTAAGGATACGTGATATCTGACTTGTCCTATCCAGAAAGTGGGATACATGATGCCTGAATTGTTCTATCTAGAGGGAGGGATACATGATAACTGACTTTTTATATCATGAGGGAGGGATACATGTTATCTGACTTGCTTTTTCCAGAGGGAGGGATACATGATATCTAACTTATTCTATTCAGTGGGAGGGATTTATGATATCTGGCCTGTTCTTTCTAGAGAGAGGGATACATGATAGCTGACTTGCTCCATCCAAATGCAGGGATACGTGATATATGACTTATTATATCTAGAGGCAGGGATACATGATATCTCACTTGGTCTATCTAGAGGACGGGATACATGATATCTTACTTGTTCTATACATGGGGAGGGATACATGATATCTGACTTGTTCTATCCACAGCTAAGGATACACGATATACGACCTGTTCTATCTAGAGGTAGGGATACATGATAGCTGACTTGCTTTATTCAGAGGGAGGGATACGTGCATCTGACTTGTTCTATCGAGAGGGAGGGATACCTGATATCTGACTTATTTTTTCATAGACGGATACATGATATCTGACTTATTCTATCCAGAAGGAGGGGCACTTGCTATATGACTTGTTCTATCCAGTGGGGGATACATGATATCTGAATTGCTCTATTCAGGGAGAGTGATACATGATATTTGATTTGTTCTAACCAGAGTGGGGCATACATGATATCTGAATTGTTACCTAGATGTTGGGATACATGATGTCTGACTTTCTATCCCGAGTGAGAGATACTTTTTATTTGACTTTTCTATCCAGAGAGAGGTATACATGATATCTAGCTTGTTGTATACTGAGGTAGGGATACATGATATCTGAATTGTTCTATCCAGAAGGAGAGATACATGATATCTGACTTGTTCTATCCAGAGGTAGGGATACATGACATCTGACTTGTTCTATTCAGGAGGGATACATGATGCCTAACTTGTTCTATCCAGAGGATGGGATACATGATAACTGACTTGTTATACCCAAATGGAGGGATACATGTTATCTGACTTACTCTTTCTAGAGGTAGGGCTACATGATATCTGACTAATCCTATCAAGAGGGAGAGATACATGCTATCTGACTTGTTTTATCCAGAGGGAGGAAAACATGATATCTGAGTAGCTCTTTTCAGCGGTAGAGATACGTGATATCTGCCTTGTTCTATCCAAATCGATGGATACGTGATTTTTGACTTGTTTTATCAAGAACAGTTTCTGGGATCACAGGAAAGGTTTCTTGTTCGTAAAATCTTTTCTGAAAAGTTCTTCCTCGTAATTTCATATTTAGATCTTTTTCTGGGAATACCGATGGCCAGATTCACTGCTCGTCAACCCATTTTAACAAAGCTCTTGCGTTGGGTTTCTCGTCTTGGAGCAGTTTCGGCCTATTCTTTTGCTGGAAATCCACTATTCGCACAGCTTTTTTAGAAAAGACTTTTATCCAAGTTCCTTATTGCAAGAGCTTTTTTTAAGGGATTTTTTTTTTCTAGATCACGTAATACCTTCTCTGAAGGATTCTGCTCGGTTATTGCTCTGTACTCATTTGAATAAAGCTTCTCTATAGATTCCCTGCTGTGATGCATCTCCACAAACGTTTCATCAAGTTCGTTGTGCAGTTTCACGAAACAGATGTCGAGGCTTCGTTGTGCAGTGAGCTGATTACCACCTGGGTCCTTCCTGCGATGGCACACCAAAGAAAAATGTGCTCGGTACGTCGGAAACTAGAAAATTCTCAGAAGAGTTTACTTTTGCCCTTAGTGATTCGCGTTTATTTGTCCGGTCCTCGGTATTTAACCCGTTACCCTCGTCCTTTGATAAGTTGTAGGTAAAACTGGCTACATATCTTTGGCTTTACGACGCTAACTTCTCTCTTCAGTAATTACAAGTGTTTCAAAAGTATACTCTCTCTCTCTCTGTGAATCATCTTACTGATATGATAAAGGTGGGCATTTCTTTAAGGATGTTACCTGGAAACAAAAGAAAATTTCAGTTCCCGTTGGAGAATACACAAAGTCATCGTTCAGAGACTTCATTCTTTGGGCTCCTATATGCAAGAGTATCTCACACTATTCTGGCAATTTATTTTAGTTTAAGCCAGATCTGATCTTGTTTACATAACTGTTTTTTACTTGCTTATAGCAGAATTATGCGTTTGCAGCTAATTTATTCGTGTTTGCAAATTACTTAATCCTGTTTTTCAACTGTTTCATTCTATTAGACTTGCTTTTAATCTTGTTTACCAGCTGGAGAGATAGGAGATTGAGAGAGAGAGAGAGAGAGAGAGATAGAAAGAGAGAGAGAGAGAGAGAGAGAGAGAGAGAATAATGATTATAATGATAATGACCGCATTGATAAAGGAGATCACAGGGCCAAGAGTGAAGAGAGACGGAGGCAGACAATCCCCAGGAGCACTTGCAAACAGACCTCCTCAACACACACACACTCCGACGCCCTCCAAAACCTCACATGGAGGGGCTTCTAGTACACTCAACACCTCGATGATCTTTACACACACGGAGACCCTTCCCTATTACGTTCACTATCCTGGGCACTTAAAAGGGTATGAGTCCTCTCAGGTTCACCACTGCAGTAACTTCCTGATGTGTGTGTGGGTGTCATAAACATCATCCCCACCATTCTATGGAGTGGTGTCCGTGATACCCGACCATTCGTATTTAACCTCCTGACTCCTGTGTCATTGTGGTGTGAGGAGGAGGAGGAGGAGGAGGGCCTATCTATCTCTCTCCTCCTGTTCTTTTATGTTCAGCGAGCAATTAAAAATGTTCGTATCTTTTTTGACGTTAATTACATTTGTACGAAAGTCCCATGCAGTGCTGGGTTGCTACACGGTGACGAAAGACAACTAGAGGATGCATCGTTGTGTGAAATGGAGTGTCGCGTTTCATACCACATGAAGAACGAACCAATAACGGCAAGAGTATGAATCGCACTTCACCAGGGAGACGACGCTCCACCACAGGACTCGACTCATGATTAACGATATCATCCCCTCAAGGGGTAACATCGAGCTGCCAGCTTACGCTTAAGTTTCCACCGCTCCTTGCGAATGCAAAATCCCGGCACTGCGGCGCCCGGCACCAATGTCTTCCCTCCCCCGACTCCCCTCCTTCCTCTCCTAGCATTATACCACCGCCAGCGAGACACTCTTCGGGCCCGCGCCACACCGGAGGACTGAGGAGTGAGCCCTGAATGGCTTCCCCTGGCTGCCTGTATTGTTCGCCTTCAGGCCGGACGTAGTTGGTAGTGGGGTGGTTCGCCCAGGCTTTGTGGCCTGATACACCATTGTGCCGGTCTTGCTCTCCAGTGGGGAGTGAGTGTGCCGTTTTCTAACTCCCCCCCCCCTTCCCCTCCCCCCTCAAGGGAGAGGCAAGTGGGTGTACCAAACAAGGAATCCGTCCACGCGAACGTGCGCGTTCCCTCAGGGAGAATATTAAATACTGCAATTAATCAGAGTTAGGGCGAACGAATCGTACATGAAAAAAAAAAAAGGAAGCCTGCCATTTGTTGAACTCATCATACGCAAACCACAATCTCCTGCTGCTGTTAAGAGATGATACCCATTTTTTGATATCTTTCACCTGTGATGAATGGATATCCTTTCCCAATGCGTGGCACATGCGTCTCACGCCAGCACGGCTCTTCTCGTTCCTTGACGGACTTCGAGAATGCTCTTTCAGGACGGCGTCAGGATTAAGGTTCTCTCTCGCTCTCTCTCTCTCTCTCTCTCTCTCTCTCTCTCTCTCTCTCTCTTTGTGTGTGTGTGTGTGAGTGTGATACTTTTATTTTTTTTTCTTGCGAAAGAGGAAATCAAGAGCGAATAATGTCGTGAATGGATGTACTGACTAAACGACA
>JAUUDW010622803.1:0-11623 GCA_032361385.1 Panulirus guttatus
TGTTGTTTGTCTGTCACTGGTTCTTAACACACTTTTAGAATGTATTTAGGTTAGTCACTCATTGGATGATAATACACTGTCATAATGTTTTGAAGTTTTTCCCTCACCCTTTCCACATATAGCATCAAAATCTGTTGAGATATATCCCTCACATATTATTCACACATCCTCATAATTTGGTGAGGTTTGTCTGTCACTGGTTTCTGATAAACTCTTCAAAATTTATTGAGGTTTGTCCCTCACAGGATTCTGAAACTCTCTTTTAATGTGTAGAGGTTTTTCCTTCACTTTTTCTTCACACACTCTGAAAATGCTTTTAGGTTTGACACTCACTGGTAACTCACACACCCTCATAATGTTTGGAGGTTTATCCATCCCTGGTTCCTCACAACATTTCATAATGTGTTGAGGTTTTTCCCTCACTGGTTCGTCACACAACCTCATAACCTGTTGATGTTTGTCCCTTACTGGTTCTTCACACACTCCCATATTGTTTTCAGGTTTGATCCTCAAATGTAACACACACTCACTCCTAATGTTTTGATGTTTGTCTGTCACTGGTCCCTCACACACTTTCATAATGCATTTAGGATTGTCACTCGCTGGATTATCATACACCATCAAAATGTTTTGAAGTTTGTCCCTCACGAGATCCTCACAGAACCTCATAATCAGTTGAGGTTTATCCCTCACGTGTTTGTCACAAGCCCTCATAAAGTGTTGAGGTTTTTCTCTCAATCGTTTCTCACAAACTCTCGTTATTTATTGACGTTTGTCCCTTACTAGATTCTCACACACTCTCTTAATATGTTAAGGTTTATCCTTTCTTGCTCCTCACACACTCTCATAATGATTTTTGGTCTGACCCTCAATCGTGACTCGCACAACTCAGTGTTTTACTGTTTGTCCATCACTGGTTCCTCACACACTTTCATAATGTGTTGAGGTTTTTCCCTCCCTGGCTCGTCAGACTCTGTTGAGGTCTGTCCCTCACTGGTTTTTCATACACTTCCATAATGCTTTCGGGTTTGACCCTCACTGGTAACTCACACACTTTGTTAATGTTTTGAGGTTTGTCTGTCACTGATCCTCACACTTTTAGAATGTCTCTACGTTTGTCACTCACTTGATGATCATAAACCCTCATAATGGTTGGAAGTTTGTCCATCAAAAGCTCCTCACACAACCTCATAAACTGTTGAGGTTTATCCCTCACGTGTTTGTCACACGCAATCATAATGTGTTATTGTTTGTCTCTCACTGGTATATCACACACTCTCATAATGTACTGAAGTTGCCCCTCACTGGATTCTCACACACACTTCTAATGTGTTGAGGTTTATTCATCACTTGTTTTAGGTCTGACCCTCACTGGTAACTCAAACACCCTCAAAATGTTTCAAGGTTTGTCCATAACTGTAATCTAACACCCTTTCAACATGTGATGAGGTTTATCCCTCACTGGTTCGTCAACCACCCTGATAATATGTTGAGCATTGTCCCTTACTGATTCTTCACACACTCCCGTAATGCTTTTAGGCTTGACCCTCACTGGTAACCCACAAACTCTCAAAATGTTCTGAGGTTTGTCCATCACTTGTTCGTCACATCCATTTTCCCTCACTGGCTCGTCACATATCCCTCATAATTTGTTGAGGTTTGTCCATCATTGTTTCTTCACACACTCCCATAATGTTTTCGGGTTTGACCCTCACTAGTAACTCAAACACACTTTTAACAATATGATGTTTGTCTGTCACTGGCTACGCACACACTTTTATAATATATTTTGTTTTGTCACTCACTGGATTATCATACACCCTCAAAATGTTTTGAAGTTTGTCCTTCACTAGTTCCTCACACAACCTTACAATCTGTTGAAGTTTGTTCGTCACTTGCTTGTCAAACGCGCTCATAATGTCTTGAGGTTGGTCTCTCACTGGTTACTCACACACTCCCGTAATGTTTTGAGGCTTGTCCCTCACTGGATTCTCATACACCCTCCTAATATGTTGAGGTTTGTCCTTCTGTTGTTTCTCACACACTCTCATAATGTTCTTAGGTTTTACCGTCAATGGTGTCTCACACATTCTCATTATGTCTTAAGGTTTGTCCATCACTGGTTCCTCACACCCCTTCATGATGTGTTCAAGTTTTTCCCTCACTGATTCGTCACACACCCTCATAATCTGTTGAAGTTTGTCCCTCACTGGTTCTTTTCACGCTCCCATAATATTTTCAGGTTTGACCATCACTGGTCTCTCACACACTCTGTTACTATTTTGAGGTTTGTCTGTCACTGGTTCTTCACAGACTTTTAGAATGTATTTAGGTTTGTCGCTCACTGGATTTGGTACACCCTCATTATATTTTTAAGTTTGTCCCTCACTAGTTCCTCACATAGCCTCATAATCTGTTGAGGTTTTTTCCTCGCTTGTTTGTCACACGCCTTCATAATTTGTTGAGGTTTGTCTCACTAGTTTCTCACACACTTTCACAATGTATTAAGGTTTGTCCCTTACTGGATTTTCAAACTCTCTTTTAATGTGTTGATGTCTGTTCTTCACCTTTTCTTCACACTCCCTCATAATATTACTATGTTTGACCCTCACTGGTAACTCGCACACACTCATAATGGTTTCGGGTTTTTGCATCCCTGGTTCCTCATAACCTTTCATAATGTGTTGAGGTTCTTTCCTCTTTGGATCGTCACACATCCTCATAGTTTGTTGATGTTTGTCCCTCACTTATTCCACACACATTCCCATTATGTTTTCTGGTTTGACCCTCACGGGTAACGCACACACATTCTTAATGTTTTGATGTTTGTCTTTCACTTGTCCCTCACGCACGTTCATAATGTATTTAGGTTTGTCATTCAATGGATTATCAGACACCTTCAAAATGTTCCTCACACAACCTTATAATCAGCTGAGGTCTATCCCTCTCTTGTTTGTCAAACGCCCTCATAACAAGTTGAGGCTTATCTCTCACTGGTTTCTCACACAATATCGTAAGGTATTGAGGTTTGTCCCTCATTGGATTCTCACACACCCTCTTATTATGTTGAGGTTTGTCCTTCCTTGTTCCTCACACACTCTCATAGTGTTTTTAGGTTTGACCCTCAGCGGTAACTCACACACCTCATAATGGTTTATTGTTTGCCCATCACTGGTTCCTCACACACTTTCATAATGTGTTGAGGTTTGTCCCTAACGGGATCCTCACACATCCTCAAAATCTGTTGAGGTTTGTCCCTCACTGGTTCTTCACACACTCCCATAATGTTTTCAGGTTTGACTCTCACTGGTAACTCACACACCGTCATATCGTTTTGAAGTTTATCCCTCATTAGTTTTCTCATACAACATTTTAATCTGTAGAGGTTTATCCCTCATTGGTTTGTCAAACGCCCTCATAATTTCTTGAGGTTTTTCTCACACACTCTCATAATGTATTTATGATTGTCCCTCGGTGGATTCCCACACACCCTCTTAATGGTTAAGGTTTGTCCTTCACGTGTTCGTCACACACTCTATAATGTTTTTAGGTTTGACCCTCACTGGAAACTCACACACCATCATAATGTTTTGAGGTTTGTCCATCACTGATTACTCCAGCCGTTTCATGATGTGTTGAGGTTTCTCCCTCACTGGATCTTCACAGGCCTTCATAATCTGTTGAGTATTGTCCCTCACTGGTTCTTCACACACTCCCATAATGTTTTCAGATTTGACCCTCACTGGTAACTCACAGACCCTCTTAATGATTTGAGGTTTATTTGTCACTGGTTCTTCATACTTTCATAATGTATCTAGGTTTGTCACTCAATGGATGATCAAGCACCCCCAAAATACTTTGAAGTTTGTCCCTCACTAGTTTTTCACGCAACCTCATAATCTGTTGAGGTGTATACCTAACTGGTTTATCACACGCCCTCATAATGAGTGGAGGTTTGTCTCACTGGTTTTTCACACACTCTCGTAATATATTCAGGTTTGTCCCTCACTGGATTTTCACACACCCTCTTGATGTTTTAAGATTAGTCCTTCACTTGTTCCTCACACAGTGTTCATAAAGTTTTTAGGTGTGACCCTCACTGGTAACTCACACACCCTCATTATATTTATGGTTCGTCCATCATTGGTTCATCTCACCCTGTCATAAAGTGTTAAGGTTTTCCTCGCTGGTTCGTCACATACCCTCGTAAACTGTTGAGATTTGTCCCTCACTGATTCTTCACACACTCCCATAATGTTTTGAGATTTTACCCTTACTGGTAACTCACACACCCTCTTATGATTTTGAGGTTTTTCTCCTAGTAGTACCTTACAGACATTCATATTGTATTTCTATTTGTCACTAACTGAATGATCATACGCCTTCAAAATGTTTTGAAGTTTGTCCCTCCCTACTTCCTCACACAATCTCATAATCTTTGGAGGTTTATCCCTCACTGGTTTTTCAGACGCCGTTATAATGTTTTGAGGTTTGTCGCTCACTTGTTTCTCACACACTCTCATAATATATTGAGGTTTGTCCCTCACTGGATTCTCACAAACCTTCATAATGAGTCGAGGTTTTTCCTTCACTTGTTCTTCACACACTCTCATAATGTTTTTAGGTTTGACCATCACTGTTAACTTACACACCCTCATAATGTCTTGAGGTTTGTCCCTCATCGGTCCCTCACAACCTTTCATATTGTGTTGAGGTTTGTCCCTCACTGGCTCTTCACACACTCCCATAATGTTTTCAGGTTTGACCCTCACTGGGAACTCACACAGCCTCTTAAAGTTTTGAGGTTTGTGTGTCACTGGTACATTACACACTTTCATAATATATTTAGGTGTGTCACTTACTGGATGATCACACACCCTCATAATGTTTTGAAGTTTGTCCCTCACTAATTTTCTCTCACAACCTCATAATCGATTGACGTTTATCCCTCACTGTTTTGTTACACGCCCTCATAATGTGTTGAGGTTTGTCTCTCAATGGTTTTTCACACAAAATCATAAAGCTTTTAGGTATGACCCTCAATTATAACGCATACACCATCATAATGTTTTGAGGTTTGTCCATCACTGGTTACTCACTCCATTTCATAATGTGTTGAGATTTTTCCCTCACTGGATCGTGAAACACCTCATAATCTCTTGAGGATTGTACCTCACTGGTTCTTTACACACTCCCATAATGTTTTCAGTTTTGAACCTCACGGGTAACTCACACACCATCTTAATGGGTTGAGGTTTTTTTGTCAATGGTTCCTCACACACTTTCATGATGCATTTAGATTTGTCACTCACTGTATGATCAATCACCGTCCAAATGTTTTGAAGTTTGTCCCTCACTAATTCCTTACAAAATCTCATAATCTGTTAATCTTTATCCCTCACTGATTTGTCACACGCATTCATAATGTGTTGAGGTTTGTCTCTTACTGGTTTCTCACACACTGTCATAATGTATTGAGGTTTGTCCCTTAGTGCTTCTTCACATACTTCCATAATTTTTCCAGTTTTGACCATTACTGGAAAAGCACACGCTCTCATAATGATTTTAGATTTGACTCTCATTGGTAACTCACACACCCTCATAATATTCTAAGATTTGACCATCACTGGTTCCTCACACCCTTTCATAATGTGTTGAGGTTTTTCCTTCACCGGTTCATCACACACCCTCATAATCTGTGTATTATTGTCCCTCACTGGTTTTACACACACTCCCATAATATCTTCAGGTCTGACCCTCACTGGTAACTCAAACACCCTCTTAGGGTTCTGAGTTTCGACTGTCACTGGTACCGCACATACTTTCATAATGTATTCAGGTTTGTCACACACTGGATGATCATACACCCTCATAATGTTGTGAAGTTTATCCCTCACTAGTTCCTCACACAATATCATAATCTGTTGAGTTTTATCCCTCGCTGGTTTGTCAGACACCCTCATAATGTGTTGAGGTTTGTCTCTCACGGGTTTCTCACACATTCTCAAAATGTATTGAGTTTTTTCCCCCGCTGGATTCTCACACACCATCTTAATGTGTTGAGGTTTGTCCTTCTGTTGCTCCTATATACTATCATAATGTTTTTAGTTTTGACTCTCACTGGTAACTCACACAGCCTCATAATGTTTTGAGGTTTGTCTGTCACTGTTATCTCACACACTTTCATAATGAATTAAGGTTTGTCACTTACTGGATAATCACACACCCTCATAATGTTTTGAAGTTTGTTCCTCACTAGATTTTTCTCACAACCTTGTAATCTGTTGAGGTTTATCCCTCACTGGTTTGTCAAACGCCCTCATGATGTGTTGTGGCTTGTCTCTCACTGGTTTCTCACACAATCTCGTAATGTTTTTAGGTATGACCCTCACTGGTAATCACACACCATCATAATGTTATCAGGTTTGTCCATCACTGGTTTCTTACACCCTTTCCTAATGTGTTGAGGTTTTTCCGTCACTGGATTGTCAGACACCTTCATGATCTGTTGAGGAATATCCCTCGCTGTTTCTTCAAACATTCCCATAAGATTTTGATGTTTGAACCTCACTGGTAACTCAAAGACCTTCTTAATGTTTTGAGGTTTCTTTGTCACTGGTTCCTCACCCACTTTCATATTATATTAAGGTTTGTCACTAACTGGATGATCAAACACCCTCAAAATGTTTTGAAGTTTGTCCCCTCACTAGTTCCTCACACAACTTCATAATCTGTTGAGGTTTATCCCTCACTGGTTTGTTAAACGCTCTCATAATGCGTTGAGGTTTTTCTCTCACTCTTTTCTCACACACTCTCATAATGCATATCGGTTTTTCCCTCACTGGACTCTCACACACCCTCTTAATGTGTTGAGGATTGTCCTTCTCTTGTTCCTCACACACTCTCATACTTCTTTTAAGTTTGACCCTCACTGGTAACTCACACAACCTGATAATGTTTTGAGGTTTGTCTATCATTGGTTCCTCAAACCCTTTCATAATTTGTTGAGGTTTCTCCCTCACTGGTTAGTCACACACTCTCTTTGTCTGATGAGTTTTTCCCTCTATGGATCTTCACACAATCCCATAATGCTTTCAGACGCTCTCATAATGTGTTGAGGTTTGTCTCTCACTGGTTTCTCACATTCTCATAATGTATCGATGTATTTCCGTCACTGGATTCTCACACACCCTCTTAATGTGTTGAGGCTTATCCTTCACTTTTTCCTCATACACTCATAATTTTTGTAGGTTTGGTCCTCACTGGTAACTCACAAACCCTCAAAATACTTTGAGGTTTGTCTATCACTTTTTCCTCACATCCTTTAATAATGTGTTGAGGTTTCTCCCTCACTGGTTCGTCACACACCCTCTTAACCTGTTTGGGTTTGTCCCTCTCTTGTTCTTCACACACTCCCATAATGTTTTCCGGTTTCACTCTTACTGGTAACTCATACACCCTCTTAAGGTTTTTAGGTCTGTGTGTCACTGGTACCTCACACGCTTTCATAATGTCACTCACCGGGTGATCATACACCCTCACAATGTTTTGAAGTTTGTCCCTCCCTAGTTCTTCACACAACCTCATAATGTGTTGAGGTTTATCCCTCACTGGTTTGTTAAACGCCCTCATTATGTGTTAAGGATTGTCTCTCAGTTCTTTCCCACACACTCTCATAATGTATTGAGGTATGTCCCTCACTGGATTCTCACACACTCTCTTAGTGTGCTGAGGTTGGTCCTTCACTTGTTCTTCACATATTTTCATAATGTTCTTAGGTTTGACCCTCAATGGTAGCTCATACACCCTCATAATGTTTTGAGGTTTGTCAATCGCTGGCTTCTCACAACCTTTCATAATTTCTTGAGGTTTTTCCCTCACTGGTTCGTGACACACCCTCTTATTGTGCTGAGGTTGGTCCTTCACTTGTTCTTCACATATTCTCATAATGTTCTTAGGTTTGACCCTCAATGGTAGCTCACACACCCTCATAATGTTTTGAGGTTTGTCAATCGCTGTCTTCTCACAACTTTTCATAATTTCTTGAGGTTTTTCCCTCACTGCTTCGTCACACACCCTCTTAATCTGTTTAAGTTTGTCCTTCACTGGTTCTTCACACACTCCCATAATGTTTTTAGGTTTGACAGTCACTGGTAACTCACACACCCTCCTAAGGTTATGAGGTTTATCTGTCATTCGTACCTCACACACTTTCATAATTAATCTAGGTTTGTTAATTACTGCATAATCACACATCCATATAATGTATTGAAGTTTGTCCCTCACTAGTTTTTTCTCACAACCTCATTATATATTGAGTGTTATCCCTCACTAGTTTTTCACACGCCCTCATAATGTGTTGAAGTTTGTCTCTCATCGTTTTTTTTCAAACACTCTTAAAATGTATTTAGGCATGACCCTCAATGATAACTCACACACCATAATGTTTTGAGGTTTGTCCATCACTGGTTACTCATACCCTTTCATGGTGTGTTGAGGTTTCTCCCTCACTTGATTGTACCTCGTTGGTTCATCACACACTCCCTTAATGTTTTCCGGTTTGAACCTCACTGGTAACTCACACACCCTCTTAATGTTTTGAGGTTTCTTTGGCACTGGTTCCTCACACACTTTCAATGTGTACTTAGGTTTGTCACTCACTGGATTATCAGACACCCTCAAAATGTTTTGAAGTTTTTCCCTCACTTGTTCCTCACACAACCTCATAATCCGTTGAGGTTTATTCCTCACTGGTTTGTCACACACACTCTCATAGTGTGTTGAGGTTTGGCTCTCACTGGTTACTCCCAAACTCTCATAATGTATTAAGGTTTGTCCCTCACTGGACTCTCACACACCCTCTTTATGTGTTGAGGTTTGTTTATCACTTATTATTCACACACTCATAATTTTCTAAGGTTTGAGCTGACTGGTAACTCAAGCAACCTCATTATGTCTTGAGGTTTGTCCATAACTGGTTCCTCATAACCTTTCATAATGTGTTGATATTTTTTCCGCACTGGTTCGTCAAACACTCTTTATCTGTTGAGGTTTGTCCCTCACAGGTAACTCACACACCATCTTATTGTTTTGAGGTTTATCTCTTATTAGTTCCTCACACACTTTCATAATGTATTTTTATATTTGACTCATTGGATGATCATACACCCTCATAATGTTGTGAAGTTTGTCCCTCCCTAGTTCCTCACACATCCTCATAATCTGTTGAGGTTTATCCCTCACTTGTCTGTCACACGCCCTCATAATGTTTTGAGATTTGTTTCTCACTGGTTTCTCACACACTCTCATAATGTATTGAGGTTAGTCCCTCACTGGATTCTCACACACCCTCTTAATGTGTTGAGGTTTTTCTTTCACTTGTTCTTCACACACTCTCATAATGTTTTTATGTTTGACCTTCACTAATAACTCACACATATTCATAATGCCTTGAGGTTTGTGCATCACTGTTTCCTCACAACCTTTCATAATATGTTGAGGTTTCTCCCTCACTGGTTCGTCACACACCCTCTTAATCTGTTTAGGTATGTCCCTCACTGGTTCTTCACCCACTCCCATAATGCTTTCAGGTTTGACCCTCACTGGTAGCTGACACATCCTCATAAGGTTTTGAGGTTTGTATGTCACTGGTACCTCACACACTTTCATTATGTAGTTAGGTTTGTCCCTTACTGGATGATCACACACCCTCATAATGTTTTAAAGTTTGTCCCTCACTAGTTTTCTTTCACAACCTCATAATCAGTTTTGGTTATCCCTCACTGGTTTGTCACACTCCCTCAAAATGTGTTGAGGTTTGCCTCTCAGTAGTTTCTCACACACAATCATAATGTCTTTAGGTATGACCCTCAATGAAAACTCACACACCATCATAATGTTCTGAGGTTTGACCATCACTGGTTACTCACACCCTTTCGTAATGTGTTGAGATTTTTCCCTCACTGGATCGTCACACACCCTCATAATCTGTTGAGGATTGTACCTCGCTGGTTCTTCACTTGCTCCCATAATGTTCTCAGCTTTGAACCTCAGGGGTAACTCACACACCATCTTAATGTTTTCAGGTTTCTTTGTCAGTGGTTCCTCACACACTTTCATAATGTATTTAAGATTGTCACTCACTGGATGATTAATCACCCTCAAAATGTTTTGAAGTTTGTCCCTCAATAGCTTCTCACAAAATATCAAAATCTGTTGATCTTCATCCCTCACGGATTTGTCACACGCCCTCATAATGTGTTGAGGTTTGTCTTTCACTGGTTTCTCACACACTCTCATAATGTATTGAGGTTTTCCCTCACTGCTTCTTCACACACTCCCATAATGTTTTCAGTTTTGACCATCACTAGAAAATCACACACTCGCATAATTTTTCTAGGTTTGACATTCATTGGAAACTCACACACCCTCATAATATTCTAAGATTTGACCATCACTGGTTCCTCACATCCTTTCATAATATGCTGAGGTTTTTCCTTCGCTGGATCGTCACACACCCTCATAATCTGTTGATTATTGTCCATCATTGGTTCCTCACACACTCCCATAATGTTTTCAGATTTGAATCTCACGGTTAACTCAAACACTCTCTTAAGGTTCTGAGTTTCGACGGTCATTGGTACCTCACTAACTTTCATAATGTATTTAGGTTTGTCACACACTGGATGATCAAACATCCTCTATGTTGTGAAGTTTGTCCTTCACTAGTTCCACACATAACCGCATAATCAGTTGAAGTTTATCTCCTGCATGTTTGTCAGACGCCCTCATAATGTGTAGAGGTTTGTCTCTCACGGGTTTCGCACACACTCATAATGTACTGACGTTTTTCTCTCTCTGGATTCTCCCTCACATTCTTAATATGTTGAGGTTTGTCCTTCACTTGTTCCTCACACACACTCAAATGTTTTTAGGATTGACTCTTACTGGTAACTCACACACCCTCATACTGTTTTAAGGTTTGTCTGTTACTGGTAGCTCACACACTTATGTAATGTATTTAGGATTGTCACTTACTGGATGATCACACCCCCTCATAATTTTCTAAAGTTTGTCCCTCACTAGTTTTCTCTCACAACCTTATACTCTATTGAGATTTATCCATCACTGGTTTGTCACACGCCCTCATAATGTGGTGAGGTTTGTCTCTCACTAGTTTCTCACACACTCTCATAATGTTTTTAGGTATGACCTTCACTGGTAATCACACACCATCATAATGTTAGCAGGTTTGTCCATCACTTGTATCTTATACATTTTCATAATGTTTTGAGGTTTTTCCCCCAGTGGATTGTCCCACACCCTCATAATCTGTTGAGAATTGTTCCTCACTGTTTCTTCACACACTTCCAAAATGTTTTCAGGTTTCAACCTCTATGGTAACTCACAGACTCTCTTAATGTTATGAGGTTTCTTTGTCACTGGTTCCTCATACACTTTCATAATGTATTTAGGTTTGTCACTCAGTGGATAATCATTTTGAAATTTGTCCCTCACTAGTTCTTCACACATCCTCACAATCTGTTGAGGTTTATCCCTCACTGGTTTGTCACACGCTCTCATAATGTGTTGAGGTTTGTCTCTCACTGGTTTCTGAGACACT
>JAUUDW010622814.1:0-11623 GCA_032361385.1 Panulirus guttatus
ACACACACACACACACACACACACACACACACACACACACACACACACGCACACACACACACACACACACACACACGTACACACACACACGCACACACACACACATAAAAACCGCCTGACCTCCGGTGGTTGCAATCATCCCTCGCAGCGTTCGTCCGTTCATCACTTATGACATATTGCTGTTGCCATTTATGGCACTTGGGGGGAAAAAATGGACATAAGATTATCCCTATATGTACGGCGGAGGTTTGGTCTCAGCGCACACTGACTGTACCATGACGATACGACCTGTGGGCACATGGCCCGGTCTCTGACCACAGCCGTAGAGGTCAGATCAAAGGCCAGGCCATAGAGTGGTACCGCTGTGATCATGGGGTAGAGTAACACGCATCACACACACCAGCGGTACACCAACTGTTAACCATCTGTGTCTCTCATGTAAACACATCAAGGTTAACAACTCGTCTGGCAAGACTACCAACACATCAGACTAGGGCTACCAACACAGGTCAGATTGGGTGGGTCAGTTTTGCTGCCGTGTGGTGAGGTGGAGTCAGTACCCCTGGCCGCCCTGCTCAACACCCACCTGCGGCGACCACCTCTAGAGTCAACACAGATCATGGCACACTTCTCAACAGTTCATCATAAATGACAGTACTAAATGGAGGCGTAAAGTTGGTGATGGTTGCGGATGAGCCTCATCAGAGGTAAGGCAGGGAGGGACTGGCACCTGATCCCGTGTTGTTATGAAAGAGCTAAACACCAACATCACTAGGAACACAACACAGCATTTCCACAAGGCGAGATCAAAGATATGTGAGCTGCCTTTCCCGTCAATCATAAAAAAATTTGAAGTAATATCTACATCAAAGTATTGAAACAAGTTTCTAAAAGGTTGGCTACATTTATGGGAAAAGAGTACACAGATCACCTGTATATGGTCGTACTACAACAAGACTTTTCCTTGCTATATTTTATATACAAGAAACCCAGGGGGCGAGAAATGCTTAAATGATGAATATGAGTGTGATTGCGTGAGTGTGTGAGTGTGAGCATACTGATGACCTGACCTGATACAGCTGATGTCCCCGCGTGTGATGGTGACTAATGTAGCAACGGTGGCGACTGTAGAAAGGAACCTGTCCGATCCCTGTGTCTTAGAGGAGAGGACGAACGCCTCCCTCACACTCCCTTGTTGAGGGAAGGAGCTGCCCTGCCACAGGTCTCCCGGAGCCACCGGGAGGAGGCTTAGGGCTATGGTCTGTGCTGCATTGATCCTTACCTGTGTCACAACAGGACTGGACATTATAAGATCAGGGACGGACAGTGTCGCATCAGGGATGATGATTGGCGCATCAGGGCCAGACACCGTCATGTCAGGTCTACACACGAGTTTGCTCGCCATTAAACTTTATATTCATCGGCTGCAGAGAATTTCAGTTGATTTCCTTGAATTCTATTTACGTCCTGTTTTTCCTATAAACGTTACTGGCGTCGCCAGGCTGAGTGTCAGGCCCACGCCAGGCTTGGGGCTGGGGCGCGGCGGGCGTCAAGCACGCGGAAGTGGTCAACCGCGTCACACACACACACACAACCCCCCTCCCTCCAGCATGCACACACACACACACACACACACACGCACACATCACAGTGCCATCCCGCCATGGCCATACGGACCACAGTCGACGCAGACAAGGAGGAGGTTTCATGGTCCACGAGTGAGCATGAGATGCACAATACAGTAGCCGGTGATACAGGCACAGATCAATGAGTGTGATGAACAAGACCACTCAGCAACAGACAACTGATGACTGTATCACAAGACAGGTCTGTGTCCCAGGATAGGTCTGTGTCACCGAACAAGTCTGTGTCCCAAGACAAGCTTATGCCCCAGGACAGGTTAGTGTCGACACATGAACAAGCCACATCCTGCAAGCAAAAATCTTCCCTCTAAGTAACGTGTCCAGCATGGAGACAGCACTGCAGTAGGGTCGGCGTTACCCTGGCGAGGCAGACTAAGGTTCCCTCCAGCACAGGTTAAGGAGCCAGGCGCCTGCCCCCGGTCACACGCCTCCTGACGAACATCAGTGACGTTCCTCATTTTCCGAGGGGTCCCTGAGTCCGCTCGGCCCCATCTTGCAGCCTCCTGTGTTGATGTTTTGTGCCCACTGTAACGCTCTATCCTTGCCTCCATCTACTCCAAGTCGTGCACCCTTCATCCATGCTATCACTGTCATGCTTTGTCTGTGTATATTTTGAAAACTATATAGTTTTCATTTAGAAATAAAGATAAAAGCTTCCCTTGGAGACTTGGAACACTTCTCTAAACAAGCCCGAGAAATAACACAAGCCACCACAGGTTCAACAAGGGCCGAGCGGTACAACAAGCTGCTACAGCTACACCCTGGCCATGGGCTCACAAGTCATCAGAATGGGTTTGTGTGGTGAGGAGAGTGGAGGGAGGGAGGGAGGGAGGGGGAGGCGTTCGGTGCGTCATGCTTGTGGTTTTGTGGTGAACAACTGACCCCCTTCCCCCATCCCTGGGTTTGTTTACACTCGCTCCGCTCGGCTACTGCGGTGAAGATGCCGGCCTGTGTGGCGGCCAGTGGTGGCCGCACACTGCAAGTGGAGGAAGTGGCCACACATCTTAATGTGTCCAAACGCTCCTGGTACCGTACCATGGTACCGTGTGGTCTGCTGCCGTCAGTACCTACCCTGATACAAGGCAAGTCAAGTCTTGAGGTCACCACGCGTGCGCTCTGCCTCAGCTTGACTACAGAGGGAATGTTTCTGATGTCATACATGGTGTTGATCTCAGCTGGTCACCTGTGTCTATATTATGTGATAATTACTCGGTTGCACATTCTATAAGCCAGGCCACTCTGAAAAAATATGGCCCAGACCACCGAGAAATACAGTCTATGGACCGGACCACTCAGGATTCGCTACAACTGATACGTCTGACATATTCATTCTCTTCAATTAATGATTACAATCTGATCAAACGGGAAACAAAACCAAAGAATTACAACGTTGATGAAAATCATTCAGGATCCAATTCTAACACGATCCAGATTATTCAACCTCATCCGACCCTCTCTTCACCTGGCCTTACTACACTTTGCATTGTTTCACCTGGCCTTTCTTCAACTCCCCATGCTTCAGTGGCCTTGCTTCACCTGTCCTCGCCTCACTACCACAGTTCTTTGCACCTCCTCCAGTACCTGACTCCGTGCGGGGAAACATGTGACACTGGTGGTGCTGGGGAACGGCCCAGAATGTGTGGGAGGTAGGGAGAGGGGGAAGGAGAGAGAGAAAGAGAGACAGGAAAGGTGAGGGAGACCAGTAGGATTAGTGAGTGATAAGATGTGAGTGAGAGCAGTGAGAGGTGCGGGCAGCTTCGGGAAGGGAGGGTGAGTCATGACACGATAAGCTGGTACTGGGAGGACTGGTGGATGGTGGGTGGTGGGTGAGGGGGGGTTCAGCCTGGCCAGCCACAGTCCTCCACTGTCCTTATCCCCCCTCCCCCACTATCCCCTCCTGCTATCTCACCAACCCCTCTTGTGACGTCACCCATCTCCCGATCCCTCGTGAACTCACGCGGGGTTTTCCCGGCACAAATCAAATCACGCCTTCCCTACTCTGGTGATGTCACATACAGCTCCCCCTGTGAGCAGACTTCCTGCTTCCCTCGTGATGTAACTCTCGATCCCCTGATGATGTTATTCTTGCCTCCCCTCACGACGATTCCCGCCGGCGGTCTTTGTGACATCCCAAAGTCTGAAGTCAGCCTCAGGGGTCTCGCACCACTCAACTGCAGGGCTACACCCACAGCATGCAACCCCTAGTGATGAGCCCCTCACCAGCCTCACCCCAGATAGTGCCTCCTCTCATCACCGATCATCATGTTCGCCTGGAGTCCAACGCTTCTCCAGGAGTCCTGGTGTCCCCATATGGTATGTAAAGGGTCGGAAGTTTTGCCTAACAGCGGCAAGTAAACGGGGCAACGCTCCCTCTCAGTGAACAGCAGGAAAGAGCAACAGGTGCCCCACGCGTGGCCTCCCTCCCTCCCTCCTACATGACGTGATCAGAGGTGCTACACTTCTCAACCAGAGCCAGAGCAGTGCTAGGGCGCCACTGAAGACCACACCCTGGCGACGAGGACCTACTAGTTACAAGCACTTCCATAGTGAGCCCGACGAAGACAAGGGCCATGGGGATGAGACAGTGTGCGATCCAAAGGTAGACATTATAACGATATATAATCTCTAATCTTTATTACTCCACAAATGAAAAGAGTGTGTGAGTGTGTGTGTGTGTGTTTCACCCTTATAAGTGACCAATTCCACGGATTTCTCTCAGAAATTTCAACAATCCACGTCAAAATAAGACTTTAAAAACGTTCCTCAGAATCGGTTAAAATTCGAGACAATGGCTTATTACAAATTTTCTCATGAGAAAAGAACTGCCTTAATCTAACCCCATCAAACACCTAAAGCCAAATCCGACTTCCAGATCGGACCCCAGGGTCTGAATCCGGCTTGTTCGTCATAACGTATCCTGCACCAGCCAGCTTCGTCAAGTCAACAAATCTTGCACTTGTTTGAAGACTTTCCCTCACCCAACAGAAGGTCTGTACGAAGCTGCTCCTACACTCTACTTTTCTGCAGGATGTGAGGACGACATCTTTCCCTGCCACTACCAGACTCCCGCCTCGTCTCCTGTCACTATGTAGACCATAAACAAGTCAACATACGGAGGTAAACAGAGTCCCCAGGTGCAAGCCACTGACGTTTAATTTGCCATAAAACCTTCACAGTAATGCTTCTGATGATTCATATGGCCGTACCTCGTGCTGGGGCATCGGCCGTTTGTATATTTTGATACTGCACGAAGAACTGGCAACAACATATTTTGTCCACGATGCTACGCCATCTTGGCCGTGTTCGGATCCTTGCATTCTTTCACTCTTCCTGTAAACCACCTTCGGAATTTATACACTTTTCTAAAGCGAAAAATAAAAGTTAAATCATACAACAGCAAGTACGATGCTGGAGTACACAGAGATCCTATAACAAGAAACAACGAGGACAAAACGAGAGAAAAAAGGATTTCAGAACAATGTTGGAAAATACTTTTTAAGCAAAGTTTCTAGAATTTGAAGTAATCTGTTGGCTTGATTTTTTATACCAATACAATAGGCTCATTCCAGAAAAGACGAGATGATCAATAATATTATCTAAGTTCCATTAACCTAACAGAGAAAAAATCCTTCGACAAACACTTGTTACAGGTCAACAAGGCATGTCTTACCTGTTTATTGTGAGATCAAGTATTCTCTTTTCCTTCTCCCTTCACTGCAAGATCGACTTAGACTCGACATTATAAGAACAAGCCACATAGGAAAAAAGGCAACGGATTATCACCTTTAATTACGTAGATGACTGTCACTCTGATTTCGTCTCTCCAGGACCGAGTTGTCACAGGCTTAACATCCAACTCATTTTTCGGTCTGATTACACTAATTCACTCCAGGATTTCACTGTAATGTTAGTAGCGAACGGATGCGTACCATCAATCCACCGTAAATCATCCAGCTTCACAATCGTGAGAAGAAACCGTCACACGTGCTCCTGCTGTCATCAACTCATCAGCTGATCGTGTAAATAAGCAATGACGGCGGCGTTCGGATTTACATTTTCTTAACTTCGTATTTCAATTCGCTCAATAAAACAATATCATAAACGATTCTAAGAAAAAATAAAATATCACTATGTAAAATAAATAAATATACCCTTCATTTTCTTTGCTTAGCATCGTGGAAATGAGAAGTATCCACGACTGGAACATAACACAGTCGGCTACCAACGGTGACAACGACCGCAGTGTGAAGTTGACCGCTGGACCATAATACAAGGAAAATGCGACCCAAACTCAAGGTCATCAGTTAAAACAAACTGATTGCTATGAACTCATTTTTTTTATTTCACGTCAAAGAAATGCAATACAGATTTTTAAACAACAAATCTAACCGTTCATTTAAGTGTGTTTTAACATAACATCCACTTGTTATTAACGGTTAATATAGTAAAATAATGCAATACACGAATAGAAATATTTTCATATAACTAACAACACTCGAGTACTCAAATGACTTCACAGTTCAGCAGCATTTGTGAAGGATGACCTCTCCTTAGGACAGTGATAAATCTATCATGCAGAACCTTTAACTCTGAAGCAGATTATAAGAGAGTGAATAAAAGAGAAGAGGATGCGTTTGATGTAAGGATGGACGTTAGACGATCTAATGTGGAGGGATGGGAGGAGAGACTTGACACGAGGCTCAGGGTCGATGCAGTTCCCACTTGGGAGAAAGGAATAGGAGCAATGATCGCTCAGGAGTGTTCTTGGCGGGTAGTGAGGGCGGCGCCCTCCAGCACCGCAACGCCCCGCCCGCCCAGCTGACTCACCTTTGTTGATATTACCAGCGCCCATCCTCCCCACTCACCCCAGTCCTCCTCCTCCTGATTGTATTTGTGCCGCTATCACCGGCAAATTTATTGATAACCCCATTCTCATCCTGTGAGCTGTAGCGCATAAGGATTATAGAGGTCACGGACCCCAGTGGGCAGACACTCAATACATAAATCTTTACAAAATGGGTTCATTACATAGGCTTGGAGTCTTTCACTTGGTAAGTTTTATTAAGAACCTGTTACCTATCCACTTGCTGCCTTCTGCCTACCCACTGCTTACCTTTTTATCTACCACCATTCATGACAAGTTGAATGTCATGAGCCGCCCCACACCCTCTGGTATGTTCACCCACCCATCGCCCTCTATTTCCATCACTACCGCTGCCTCTAATAAATTATCACGAGGGTTGTAGTTCACTCGCTCCTCTCAGTTTGTTTTGCACCAGACGTTGTCCTTCCATTATATGATTCCTTAACAACATTTGTGATTCTGGTGTCCTTCACTCCCTGGGGCCCATCCTCATTCTTTACGGCCCTGCCCCACGCTCACTGGGACCAGTCCGTGCCCAAGGGGCTGCACCTCCGCTGGGCCGGGACTAGAGCTTCAAGGAACCTCTTGTTCTGGGCCAGACAAGTCCACTCTCCTCCCCCCTCCCTCCTCACTCCCTACTCTCACTACTTCCCTCGATTCCTTTTCCTCCTATTCATTCTGTCTCACTTTCTTCCATCTTGAAACTTCATGTTCCACTCCCTCCCGTCTGATACGTACACCTCCCTCACTCTGCTCTCACCCAATGGCTTTAGCCTCCATCCACCCACTTCCCTCTCCTTTGTCACCCATTGCCTTCCTCCCTCTCCCACTGTCTTGTTTTTCCTTAATGTGCTATATTTCACGTTTCGCGTCTCTAACGATTGGTGGAGATATATCCGTTTGTTACATCAACCTGGAGGTGCTGCGTCAGTAGGGAGGGCGAATGTACTTGATGAGGTTTACCGCCTCTCCGACGGATCAAGCCGGGCGCATTGCCAAGGACCACTCCACAATGTACTCTGTCGACTGGTGTGGTGTCCTGCCCGGTACAGTTGACCCCCTCCTTCGCTCGTGACATCACCAGCTCCAGGGGACACCCACCTGGCCAACGCCAACGTAACTCTAAGCCCTCAACGTTCCTCTTACGTCTGCGAGATGCTGTTAATGTACCATATTCAGATCCATCTTACACTCGACTCCTACTGCTTACTACTATATGTCTTGGCGGGCGGGAGTGGACAAAGCGGGCTACCTCCAGAGAGCCAACGCTCCTTTCACGTCCGCCCTCAACACCAAAGCCCCTGATTGTAACCCTCCGAGTAGGACGGTACGATCTACAACCATAACGGTACGATCCTTAGGCACGACAGTAAGACTCTTTAGTACAACCGTGCGACCCTTGAGCACTACGGTACGATCTTTGGGCAAGACGGTACGATCCTTAAGCACGATAATACGACCCTTGGGTACGATAGACAGGTCCTCACACCTTATAGTCATACCTTCGTGCTCAGCGAGTTAATGGCTGCCCATCTGTCGTGTCGTCGCCTTAACACAACTTGAAAAGTTACAAAATACCGTTAAGTAAATTTGCTGCTGGGCTCTTACCCCGACGCTTGGCGAGGACAGCTGGACGTAAATCTTGAACATTTCTCTCCTTCCGACACCATGTGCGGCCTCGCAGGGCACAGAAAAGCATAATTCATGGTGTGTACACATCTTCTGGTATCAAACATCTACATTCATGGCATCTCTGTGAAACATTTAGGTTCCTGACACAAGCTGGTAACTTTTCATTCTATTTCTATTCCCGAATTCTCAAAAAAAAATGAACAACTGATTTTTGGGATTCCTGCGGTGGCTTTAGTAAATCCCTCAACGAGATCCGAATCTTCCTCTGGTTCGTGTGACAGTAATGCGCCCGGGGACTCGTTTCCAATAATGCGTCACCATTTGCTGTACCACACCAATACTTTGAAGTTTCTCTCAATAAATCCCTCATGCCTGGCGGCTGGGGATTTACTGGAGGGACGGGATTACCCACCACAACCGGGAAGAAGAGGCGGGAATCCCCTGTGGTCACGTGACTCCTGACGCAACATATGACACAAGCGTTATGGACGTGTCAGTCATATATGCAACATCTGATCATGCCAAGGCTTGCACTAAAATGGCCGACAGACTCATAAGAACAGACCTACTGAATGTATGAACGACAGGTACCATTCACGGCTTTGTTCCAGCCCTAACATTGCCCTCACACTGATCGCAAAAGTATCAATATACGCACATCACACACGAGGATCCTACATGGTATAGTGAGCGGTCAGTGCTGCAGCCCACCGACCTAACGGGCGGCCTAAGTTCGAGTCCCGGACACGGCAGCGGTCTTACAACCTCACTGAGGGTGAAGCAATTATGCCTAAAAGAATAAAAAATATAACTCTCTTCCCTTATCAATTAATTAAGAACCTCGTTAAATCATTGACACAGGAAGGCCAAGTCTTGTGGATCGCAAGTGTATCTGGTTCAGCAGGTCATGCACATCAAATATCTCCGTAAACAAGGTCAAGGGAAGAGAGCCCCCCACCCGTCCCGTCCCCACCAGACCCGGTAAGGCTTCGCTACACTATGTTTTCCAAGAATGAATATTGTTTGTTCCACGGAACTTCCTGCTGCACTGACACTTTCGTTACTTACGTAATGCAAATATTCCCTTGACCACTTCATCACTACAGCTCGACGATACGGCCCATGGCCATGACGACATGACGTTTGTCCTGACTCGTACGAGTTGATGAGAGATTAGCCCATTACACTGTGGTCGGAGTGGGACCCCCTGGCCAGCACAAGAGGCCGCTACCCACCCTGGTGGCCACATCTCTCGCTCAGTATTAACGAAGGACGTTAAGGCCAACCTCACCAACCTACTTCATGGTTCACCCTGGGGCAAGGTTCATTAGCAACACGAAAGTTTCTAACGAAGAGTCCTGCCAGCCAGCCCTGGACCAAACGCGTCACACAGCGCATCATGACAGTCAGCCCGCTCCTGAGAAGTTGCTTCCACTCGCCTTATCACATCGAGTCGTGGCCTCATCTGGCCAACAGTCCCGATACTCCCTACACGTGAGCTATCCCTCTTCCGTCCCGTCAACTTTGGGCAGCACGAGACCCCTGCTACGGCCAGTATTCTGTCTTCTATCCAAACTCCCCTTCATGTTGTCACATAAGACTTTTCCACAAGGATATCTCCGCTGTTGAGCAACGACCACACCTGAGGAGTTAGGTAAGGCAACACACACACACACACACACACACACACACCGTCCAGCAAAGCAGGTGTCTGGGGTCAGGAGGGCCATCACCACCCGCATTACACTATCGCCTCCTGACTGATCCAGCGAGGGCAGCCGGCGGGCGGCCGACACACAACGCCTTCCCTGAACGATTCTTCCCGACGTGACGCCCGGTGGAAAGACTCCCCACCCCTCCCCCCCACCCCCACCCCCAATCTCAAGAGAGAGAGACACCTGTGGGGGAAGGACACCTCCCGGGGGGAGAGACACCCCCGGGAGGGAGAGACCGGATCTGCTTCACGATAACACTCACTAATCTCCTGCTGGTTGGTCGAGAGGGTCGTGCGGCTGGCGTGGTAGACGCACTCTACCATCTACTTGGCTTCACCTGAGGGTTGAGTGCTGCCAGGCTCTCACCCTTGTGTCTGGCCTCACCTGCACCTGGAAGGCGAACATCTCACATCATCTGGATGCACAGGTGCGCCCCGCTGGGCCGCCAGACACAACAGAAAGACACAAGCCACACTACACCGTGACAATAATAAAAGTGATATCGATAATAACACTAACAACATTAACTGACAAAAAAATTAAATGACAAAAATCATAATCACACAATGAAATACGGGAGACGATGAGCTTAAACTTTATAATTTATCAGGATTCAAAAGGATAATACATAACATACTAAAAACAACAGACATAACAGAAAATAATATGTAATGTACAAAGAACTGCAGATATAATACAAAATAATGCATGATATTCGAAGAAGAACAGATAAACACAAAATAATACATAATTCACAAAGAACAAAAGATTTAACATAAAATGGGGAATATGAGGAACAAGAAAATGAAGCCGGAGGAAGAGAAACAGCAGAAGCAGGAGGCAAGAAGCTGAGCAGATGGAGAATCAGGAGCGGGAAGAGGAGGATGGAGCAAAGAAGGACTGTGGCCAACATACCTGGCCGCCAGGGGCCAAACAGTGTGGCCACTGGCCATCATACCTTGCCCTGTGCCTGTCCACCAGGGGCCAGGTGCAGGTGAGGGTGGAGCAGCCGGAGGCGTTCCACTAATCCACCACCACAGCCTCACAATCCACCTGTCGCTGGCATTCTATGTAACGACTGTATTTAGGTCTTCATATCAACGGTTCGTAACCCGAGTGGTCGTCCTAAAAATCTGGTATGGTCTGGTTTTGTTCTGCAACGACCCTAAACGACCAGCTCATGAATCATGTTGTTTCGGGGCTTCTCTGTATCGACCAGAGCTTCCAGGCTCCATCTCCAGGCTTCAACTGTGGCGTGGTGGTTCAGTACCCCGCCCCTCCCCCTCCACACTGACAGCTGACAACTGTGGTGTGATGGTTCACTATGCCCCCAAGACAGTAACAGATGACAACAGTAACTGTCACACTGACACCCTTCTCCACACTAACTTAATAACATTGTTCATCTGGTCTTGTACTTAGCTGTAAGTGATATACGCCTTGCCGTGGCACATCACTCACTGTGTTCAACGCTAGTGAAGTGCGTGAGTTCAACGTTGCTCAACAGTTTATGCGTTTAACGCTCGTGAACAGTGCGTGTGTTCATCGCTGAACAGTGCGTACGACTAATGCTGTTAAACGATGTACAGTCTGCATCCAGCAGATATAAAGGCATAAGTCCCTGTACGTCCCCTTGTGGCACTCCAGATAATAGTAATGACGTAGTCCAGCGACTTTACCTCTCACTCCTCCACACTGGTCAATCGTCTCACTCCAGTACAGGTTAATATTTTCCACTTTACTGCAGCATCACAGAGATTTAACCTCAT
>JAUUDW010622825.1:0-11623 GCA_032361385.1 Panulirus guttatus
TGTTACCAACCCCCCCCCTTTCCTGACCCCCCCCGGCCTCTTCTGACCTCCTCCCCCCCACGCACGGACCCCACCCCTCCTCGGCACGGCCACACCTCACCTCCCTAGGTACCCACTCACTGGTGGTCTGTCCAGTCACTATAAAACCATGTTGATCTGTCTGGTCTCTGACTGTGGTGTCTTGTGCCAGACATACGTACTTCATTACATAGACTAGAATTAAAATGTTTTTTTTCATGAAGGCACTGCGGTGGAAGAGAGAGTGTTTAGATTGTGCTCTTTGGTCAGATGAAAACAATTTTACCAAGTTTAGATCCTGTCTTTAATTGTGTATCGAACATGTTAATTTGTCACTCACACACACACACACACACACGATCACGTCATTGTTCCATTATATCAATATGTGATGACTTGGATGAATAGTTGGTTGTTTAGGCTCTTGGCTTTGATCAACTGCCAGGGTCATTGAGGCAGTCATCGTCAAGCTACAGCCACCAGCTCGAAAGATCTTTTACACCTTCTCCATTTGTCAAGAATGATTCTAAGACCACTTATATTCTCACAGTATATGTGGCCCATGGGATGACTTTGGTTCAGTGTTTATGACACAGACTTGGTTGGACTTATGTCCTGTATTACTGACTTGGGTCGACGATATTGTAAACTTCGTCGAACAGTAACGAAAGAAGCTAAAAAGTGTAAATAGTTCAGCCCTTTACAGCTATTTTTCAGCCCTTCACAGCTATTTTTCAGCCCTGCACAGCTATTTTTCAGTGTCACTTGCTTTGGGGAAAATTTGCCGACCAAACTCTGGTGTTAATGAGTCACTGTCTGGAAATTATTACCTAATTGGCTTGACGTCCGTAGTTAGCATATTTACGGAAATCATCACCCGAGACAAGACTGTAAATCAGCTTGGAAAACCAGCGATTGTGTTATGATGCACAGCATGGCTTTTGTACGCTATCGCTTGTATATGACAAAGTTGTTCGAGTTTTTAATGATAGAACCAACATGTATAACGAGAGTAAAGCAGTTGGTGTCATATATATATATAGACTCTCAGAGAGCATTCGTTAGAATCGTTCATCAATGGTGACTCGTAAAGGCTGACTCAGATGGTTTAGATACCATTGTGCTTTGGTGGCTAGACAATTGTTTTATTGACCGTACACAGAGATTAGCGATTAATAGTTAAGCCCCAAAATGGTTGGACGTAACAAGTGTAATGCTACAGGGATCAGTCTTTTGTACCACTTTAATTTTTGATGTGTAATGACGACACTGATAAGTGAGCTGTTTTGCAACAAAGCAATATTCGCCAACGACGCTGAGTTAGGAGCTAAAGCTGCGACAGAAATTGAAAGTCAGGAACTGTAAACTGACATAGATGAAAAACTTGTTAGGTTCAAAATGTGGCAGATTAATTTTAATGTCGATAAATGCAAAGTATTTCACGTCGGTTGTGTAGAGACATAGATCAAAATATGAACTCTATAGAGCTGCGTGAAATAAAGAAGGAAGAAGACTAAAGTATGATAATCTTCGATGTCTTAAAGCACAATAATAAACAGTGCGTAGAAAAGGTAAAAGAGGCACGGAGGCTTTGCAAGTAAGGCATTTGAATTTAAGACCAGGAAATGATTCCCCATCGTTTGCTGTTCACTAGAAGGTAACTATATTGAATAACGTGTTTTTTATCATCCTACCGGAGGAAAAAGACAGTCAGCAGAGAGAGTGCAGCGGGGAGCTACCAAGATGATACCCGGATTGAGAAACAGATCCTTTGAAAGCCCTCTAAACGATCATAATCTGTTTTACTTAGAAAAGATAAGTTTAAGAGGTGATCGAAGACAGCGATATAAGAGTAGATCAGACCGATATCGACCGTGGTAGTGGATACAGATTCGTATGAGAGCTTTTTTACTTTAGGTGAGGCAATGTACTTTTCCTTCAGCTGGGCTGTGAAGAGAGAGAGAATGATACATCAGTTAGTGTAGTTGAAAGCGACGCCATAAATACGATTTACAATTCACTAGAAAAGAAAGATTGTCACTCTGAATCCATGACATGCGTTATTTTCACTTCCGTACCTAAAAAAAGGTTTACAGGTATTTGCACTTGGGTCTTCCTTTATATCTCTGTCCTTTCCACCTTAAGCTGATTTTCTGGTCTCCGCCTACCCAGAGAACCACGAAGGGGTCCAGTGGTCTAGTGGTGCCGCTTGCATTCCTTCTCTATCTTTAACGATACCTGACATGGTTTTCCGATGTTCTGAGGCAGTGACTTCGTTCATATTAATGCTCTGGCGTGTAACGAATTCCCGAGGTAGCTGCTCAAATATTTTACGCGACAGAGCTGGTGCCATGAAGTTTTAAAGTGCTGCTTTGCTTCGTTAATGTCTCGAGAGAATGCCACATGCTACTCTGAAGTTTTTCACTGGTTTCAGTAATGCAGTGAGTTCTTGACGTGGTCCAAGGTACAAACATTGTTCATTAATACCGTGAGATATTGATTTTTTCTACTGTCCTGCAATAGCAGTCTAGTTCAGAGGTATTGACTCGATTCCCCAGTGCTGGCAAGGTTCCTAAATGTTCATCATGGTAGTGATTTTGTATACCTGTGTGTTCTGGTGTAGTTGATAGTGATTTTATATACCTGTGTGTTCTGGTGTAGTTCTCAAATGTTTTGTGGTACTGGGAGACCGTTCAGTGTTTCTTACTGAAATGATTTTCACAGTTCTTGTGTACTGATCTGGTTCCTCTGTTCTCCAAGACACCGTACTTCTTTCGATGTGTTGTGAGGGACTTATATTTTTCCTTGTATCTTTAGGTACTGCGTGGTCTTACTTTGTTCTACAATGTTCTAAGAATTTGACTTCATTATAACATGTTCTGAAGTACTGACTTTGCTCTTGAACGTTCACTGGCACAGATATGTTCACGGGTGTTCTGAGGGACTGATTCTATTTTTCAGTATTTTAAAAGCACTGACTTTTTTTTTTAATATAGGGTCTTTATTTGTTTCCTCAAGGTGTAGAGGGGCTTGCTCATTTCATCAGTGTTATGATATGGTGATATAGCTCGTCAGTATTTTGAGACTGTCTCTTAGTTCTTCAGTGTCTGGAGATTTATACTTGGTTTTCGTCAGTGGTTTGAGATGTCTGCCTGGTTTTCTTCAATGTTTAAAGATGTTTACCTGATTTTCTTCAGTGTCTAGAGATGTTTGCCTGGTTTTCTGCAGTGTTTGGAGATGTTTACCTAGTTTTCTTCAGTGTTTGAAGATGTTTGCCTGGTTTTCTAAAGTATTTGAAGATGTTTACCTGGTTTTCTTCAGTGTTTCAAGATATTTACCCGGTTTTCGCCAATGTTTTGGAGATGTTTATCTTGCCTCTTCAGTGTTTGGAAATGTTTACCTGGTTTTCTTCAGTGTCTGGAGACGTTTGCTGGTTTTCTATAATGTTTGAAGCTCTTTACCTGGTTTTCTTCAGTTTTTCAAGATGTTTACCTGGTCTTCTTCAGTGTTTGGAGATGCTTGCTTGGTTTCTTCAGTGTTTGAAGATGTTGAGGTCATTTCTTGAAGTTCTTAGAATATCAACTGAGCTCTTGAACGGTCTTGTGTGCTTCCTTTATTGTATTCAATGGTTTGGACATGGTTCACCGTTTACCATTCAGAGACACTGACATTTCACTTCTCATTGTTCAGAGGCACTGACAGCTCACTGTTCTTTGTTCTGAGAGGCGCTGACAGTTCACTGTTAATTGTTCAGAGGCACTGACTGTTCACTGTTCTTTGTTCAGAGGCTCTGACTTTGTGTACTGTTCACAGTTCAGAGATACTGACTTCGCTCACTGTTCATAGTTCAGAGGTACTGACTTAATTCGCTGTTCATAGGTCAGAGGTATTGACGTAGTTCTTTGGTCATAGGTCAGAGGTACTTACTAAGTTCACTGTTGTTCTGAGGTACTGAATTAGTTCATTGTTCATGGTTCAGAGAAATTTACTAAGTTCATTGTTCATAGATCAGAGGTACTGACTTAGTTCATTGTTCACAGTTCAGCAGTATTGACTTAGTTCTCGTAGGTACTTAGTTCTCTGGCCATTGTTCAGAGGTGTTGACTCAGTTCACTGTTCATAGTTCAGAGGTACTGACGTGGTTCATGATGTAATGGCCGGCGATGCTGTCTTGGTTCACCGCGGAATGTTCAGAGTTGCTGACTTTTTTGTTCATTAATGACATTTGGCACTTATGCGCTTCATCAGTATCCAGAGCTACTCAGTGAGAAGGACTGATTTGGTTCGTCTTTCACGCTGTTTTGAGGTAATGATATGGTTCATCACTAAAAGCCGGATGGTGCAATTGTTCTGTTGTGGTCTTTGCTGCTGATGCAGTTCATCAATGTTCAGAAGTGATGACTAGGTTCTTTAATGGTACGCGCTGACTTGGGTCTTTGGTGTTCTTAGGAACTGACTTGGTTCTTGAATGTTGTGATGTGTTATTTCTAAAAAGTGTTCTCAGATGTGGCAGTGTTCTACAGCACTGACTTGTTTCATCAGTGTTCTTTGTTCTTCAGAGTTTTGAATCCCTAACTTGAGTGCTGACTTGGTTCTTCAATGTACCGAGGTGTTGGCTGTGTTCAGCATTGCTCTCTTGGTTTCTCAGTGTTCTGAGATGCTGACACTGTCCCTAAATGTTCTGAGGTGCTAACAGTGTTCTAAAGTGCCGACTTGGTTCCCCAGTGTTGTGAGGTTCTTAACTTCGCTTAAATACGGTAGATCAATAGTTTAGCTTCACCTCATAAAACCTCAAACCCTTCCAAATTATACCTTTATTAGTGGAACATCATTTAAAAGGAAAAAGATCAAAATTTCGTTTCTACCCTGAATATTATAAACGTTTACATTTTCTGTATTCCCTGATAACCAAAACATCAAGTCACAGTAGAAGTAAATTCGTTTTCTCTCCAGGAACACAACTCCATGACATATGTCAAGTAAGTCCAGACAAGGTGCGGGAATGGAGACTGACACGCTCTTGTCTGTCATGTGTCGGAAACGAAAGGTCATTGGACAGATTTAACTCGACGTCAGTAATTACATAAGATAGATGGTACTCAAGTTACCCTGTTGCTTAGAGTTTTGTACTAGAGCTTGGTATTCTTCCACTAAGTTTACATGTGTACACTCCCTAAAATGTGGACACTTTCCTAATTCTGTTAGTCACGCCTGTTTTGGAGTCAGTCGACTGTTAGACAATTAAGAAAATGTTTAAAATGTTTACTGGATGTTAGATTCCATGCTGTGGCGAGCCAAATCAGTACCTCTGAACATTAAGTGATGATTCCGTAAGCTCTTCTGGATAATGATGAACTGAGGCAGCACTACAGATAACTGAAGACCAAAGTCACCACCTGTAGACTTTCTCTGTGTACGGAGTCAGTGCCTCTTTCCATTGAGTGATGAACCAAGTCAGCTCTCCTGACAGTTTTATGATCGCGGAAGTCAGCACCCTTGACCATTATGTGATGAACCAAGTCAGCGCCTCTGAACAATGGATGGTGAACCATGTTAATACTTCAGAAAACTGTGAGGTAAACCAAGTCAGACCCTTTGAACAGAGTCAAGTAAGAACCTCATTGTATTCAGGCACCATGTCGGTATCTTTGAATATTCAGAAACCAAGTGAACATCACCCTACACCGAAGAACTTAAGTCAGTACATCTAAAAGCTGTTATTTTGGAGATAAGCGACTGTTTTTCTTAAGCTGAATAACCCTGTACTTTCATTACTAAAATCTCCAAGACTACATCAGGTTGCGTATATTTATCAATGTCTTTATGTGTAGTGTATTTTCATGAACAAGATTGCTGGGGAAACACAAAGTCATTCATTTAGCTATTCGTATCTCCAGGGTAAAATGACTTGTGTTCATTGTCATAAAAGAGATAGTTTCTTTATGATTATGATTAACATTTTGCAAGCGTTAGAAAAAAAAATTCAAGCGCCCCTTGATGGCAATATTGCGGGCAACTCCGCACCCTAGCGTATAACGTGAGAAGCGGCAGCTGTTCACCAGTGTATGTCGTGCGGGCTGGGCAGGCCGAGAGTTGCCTGTCTTGGTATGCTAACACAAACCGGGGCCCCTCGCCCTCACCCTCCACTCGCCGCATTCCATCTTCCCTTGTGGAATTTACGAAACAGATGATTCCATAAAGCATTCATACGTCCAAAGCGATTCTATGGTGTAAAGAGCAATTTATTCGGGTAGTATTGGCGAGTACATTCGATCTTGACACCGTATATCATATCGCCTTGATGATATACTTTTGCTCGTGTTTTATAGGGAAAACCATTTGTGGAGTGTCGTAACGTACCCACCCCTTAGTTTATGGGGGAATATAAAGCGGCCAAATGGAAGGGAAAGTGGGCCATCACCGTGGCTATGATAGATTTTAGGTGACGTAAGGCATCTGACATTTGCATCGAGTTTTGTCTCGCGGTTGAATCTCTCTCGTTGTTAGTATCTCTCTCTCTCTCTCTCTCTCTATCTCTCACACACACACAATAGGCCTTACAGATCACACCATTTACTGCAATTTACGTTAAATGGAAGTTTTATACGCCAGCCCTGTTATTGGGCCAGAGTACATATTCATGATGTCATTCACTCCAGGATCGGCACTACGTTTTCATTATTCACACCACATCCTGTGGAACACGTATAAAATCCAGATTGTTATTGTGGGAAAAAGAAAGTGCATACATCTTCTAATACCTTTATGTCTGTGAAATTTACATTTCACATATATTCATATACATTTTTTTTTTGGAGGGGGAGGGGGAGTTTATTTGAGTATCGTGAAAAATGAAATATTTGTATAACTAATGATCAGTCAACAGGAAATGCAAAAAAACTACAATTTACAGTCAAGGCCAACTAGGATATCTGGCGAAAGACTCGTATAAGCACTGAAGCAGTTTCAAGATCTGACTGAACATGTCTCGACTCAAATTAAACGCAGCGTTCATTGTATTTAAAGCAGTGCGTGATTACGGAATTCGGAATGGCGTCCTTTTAAAAGACGTATGTACATATATAACTTAAAGCAGCAGCAGTAATATTTGAATCGGTGAATTTTCTGAGTACTGAAGGTTCGTCTATTTTGAGCAATTGCAAGACTTACGTGTTCACCCACGTACTCTTTGAACGGTCGAGCTAAAGCAATGAATAGACATCAGACTCTCTCACTCTGACCATTCTTAAGCTTGGCCCACTTTTGATCAAACTTCGCTGTTGGTTCTCTCTCTCCTTCTTCTGTAAATATTACTTTGTGCTGCATTTTGTCAGCTGCTTCCTTACATCTCTCATTAGCTAGACCATACAACACTTGGTATGGCAATGTTTCATATGATCACCGGGTGGCTCTTGGTGACTAAAGGATGGTCCGTTGCCATATCTGTTTCTTTCTTTACACCTCCAAGCTCTGGTAACTTTGCCTTCTCTTCTCTACCCGAACATGTGCTGTACAACCTGTCCCTTTATAAAAAAGGTTATAATTTTATCTCTTTCATTTCCCCTTTTTATATCAGACTGAAAGTTCATGAATTATGCCGTAGACATTAAAAAGGGAGTTTAAAATATCTTAAATTTGTTAATGATATAACTTTCAATGTATTTACATTAATTTAAACTTCAGATATTTGAAAAAACTATCCCTTAAAACTATTACGTAAGTCAGATGTAAAGTGGTATAACTGAGAATGACGCTGGGAGACATTAAATGGGAGGTTGAAGTCGTGGCAAAAAAGCTCCGAGACAGAATTCTTGAGTTGGGGTTTGGGTCACGGGGTTCAAAGCGAACATACCTAGACATTTGCCTGGAGTTGTAGGCATTAAAGTGTCGGTCTCTCTCTCTCGCTTTGAGAAAAACTTGGCTACCAGGTCTCATGTCCTTTGAAGATGGTAGATATGACTGAAGTATAATGAAGTATTATGACGATGTAAAAGTATAGAGATGGGTAGAATGTAGTCATTTAATGATTTAAACCGACCTTAAGACTCAAGCAATTGATTGCATGCAGCCCTTATATCCGAGCTTGTGTGAGAGTACGGAGATTGTTTAAGGCTGAAGTCCTTACCCTGTAGATGCATAGAGAGGGCGCAAATGGAGATTGTATAAGGCTGAGGTTCTGGATGCTTTGAGATGGCGCAACGCGAAGCGGTATTAACAGGCTGAGGAGCTTGCCTTTGAGGTGCTTCAGAATGGAAAGTGGACAGCACTCTTGAATCTCTGGATTGCGCTGATTTCCACGATCTGTCTTAAGTGTATCTCTGGTCCCTGAGTGGGATACGTACTCGTTTGGTAGAAAACAGGAATATATTAGTCGATTTCAAGTACTGATTTGAGGCTCGAGCAGGATTCAGGCAATAGTATGAGGGATAGATATAGTGCGAGTCTGTGCAAGCTGCCCGAGGGGTACTTTCTTGAAGTGATTTTCCAATTAGAAACGAGGAAGAAATCGCCTCATAAGGAGAGGTAACGTATTTCCTCTTCCCAAAATTTCATACGCGTGATTACTCGTAGCGATTTTTTTTTGGGCGGATGATGAGGGTTGTTGTGAGTGATGATGATGTGTTTTTTTTTTCTGTAACTAGCAGCAGTGAGTAATGAGGTGGCGGCAGTGCGCTCCGAGACCATTACGTAGCGCTGTGAGGTGATGAGTGCTCTCTCTCTCTCTCTCTCTCTCTCTCTCTCTCTCTCAGTTTATATATCTATCTCCCTCTGTGTATTTTGTCTGTCAGTCTATCTATCAGTCTGCCTGTCTACGTCTGCCGAATACGTCACACATTGCTACCGGACTCCGCCCAGCGATGATGACTGCAGTGGTTCCTCAGAATACCCAAGACATTCTGTGACAATGAATTAACGTAAACTATCCGAAGTGCGAGCACAAAGGGACCTGTAAACCAAAGACGCTTTTGGGTATGGCTTGAGGGAAAAAGGCGTTCACAACGATTTAAGGAGATAACGTTCTTTTACAAATAAGACCATTGAATATTTTATTTAAGGTGTCTGCTGTTGTCACGAACGCCAGAACGACAGATTCGCTCCAGAGGAGACTTAAAATCTACTCCCTAGATAGTACGATCTAGTCATTCAGTCATCCCGAAGTAAATATACAAAACTGACCTTCTTCAGTGACTGGCTGAATATTTTGTAGGAACTGGAGAGTAGTAGAGAACATTTCGTAGGAACTAAAAAGGAATACAGGTTTTGTAGGACTGTTCATGAAAGACGAGGATTAGGAAACGTATAGAAAGTACTGTCTTACGTCTTTTAGACGTTCTATAACCTGTTGCCTTTCATGCATTCTCCAACCGCCGTGTGTATCGTCTCTACCAGACGTCTCTACTACATTCCCTGGCTGTTGGGTACCAACTGGAACACGCCTCTCTCCTCACTCTTCTCTTCTCTCCGTGTCTTGCCATTTCCACCCACCTTCCGACTCCCTCATTTTTATGCATCACAGAACTTCCCATGTTAAGACTGTTGCTGTGAAATTCATTTCCCTCGGTTTACTTGCGTTTCTGAAGATTTTATTCACATCTGTGAATTCTCCTCCTTTGACTCTCCTCTTTGTATGCTTCCTTATATTTGTTTTTTCAACCTAGTCAAAAATCCAGTACAAAAACTTTTCGTGGGATTTTTTTCTCTTTCCAAGGTAGGTGCCACCTCTTATGTTTCCATTTTCCAAGCGTTTTGTGCAGGACTATGATATTTCATGTTTGTCAAGATCTCCTCTGACTAAAGTGTTTTAGGTACAGGGAGCTATCCTGAACAAATTCAATGAGCTATTGCTTCCATGTGTTACCTTATGGAGACCCCAAGATGTTTCCAGCACTTCATGTAGATCTCAGACATTTCCAGCACAACGTATAGATATAAGTAATTTCCAGCACCCCATGTTTGATCTCAGACGTTTCCAGCACCTCACGTAATCTAAGACGTATCCAGAACCTCATGTGTTTCCAAGACGTTTCCAGCACCTCGTGTAGATCAAAGACATTTCCAGCCACTTGCAGTGTAGTTGAAATCCCTCATAATTAAAACTTTTCTCTCACTTAATAAGGCCTGCTTCGCTGCCTCTTGCACTCTTCGCTATTTTACCTCTATCTTTTTCTTACATATCCACTTGATATCTAATCTAGTTCATGGATATACTCGGAGGACTTTCCATTATCCCTCTTGTCTTAAAGGACAATGACCTACCTTTGGGTACCTGAAGAGCCAAGATCCTCATCCTCTATGGTCTCATTCCTTGTCTTGTTTCTATATGTCTTGTAGGAAGCACTAATCGTTAACGTAACCCATGTTAAGCTTCTGGTCAACAGTTCTTGTAATATCTAGACTGACTTCGCCCATATTGGCATTAAACTTCAGTGTCTTTGCCGTTTGCCATAAGATCATCTGCATTTGTGTAACTCCACTTTGCCCTCCTCTGCCGCTGGTCGATTTCTCTTGTCCCTTACATTTGTGGGCGTTCTGTCCTTCGTCTTTGTGTTCTCTTTGTATTTGCTTTTCGTTTTAGATCCTTCCTTCGATTTATTTTCATTTGTAAGGTTATGTGGCCTCCTGCACATCGGCAGGCTATCATACTCGGCTTAGAACTTAACAGGTCTTTTCCCCCGTCTTGTAACTAACTTTATCTGCTGTATGTCCAGTGCTACAGCCTCCACCTCACTTTCCTCCTGTAATTCACGTGTTAGTATTTCCCTTCCATCCCTCTCCTTCTCCGACCGAATGTGATGAGGTCCTTTCGCAAGTCCTGATAACCTCCTTTCTCCAAGTCTTTCACTATTTGGGTATTTATGTGGTCGTGCCATTTTCAGGGCTGGTAGACAGGCCATATCGTCATGCACCGCAGACCTGCTCTGCTCCATAAAAGAGCTCGTCTCTTGTCTTCACGCACTCATTGCTGTTGCTCTGTGTCTTTTATTTTGCCGTCATTATCTTACACTTAGCCCAGACTAACCTCCTTCATGAGTTCATTAGTTTGCCTTGCTTTCATTGTACTGAAGGGGATTTTTATTTTTACATTCACATGCACTTTATAGAACATAACTCTGCTCAGGAAGCAACACTGAATTTAATGCAGCACTGCATTAGGCTATTAGCAAACTAGTTTACCCTGAACAGAATGTGGGCATCTCCACAGAAGTCTTCAGCCATCCATTTAACCCCAAAAAGACATGAATTCAACCTGTATCATCTCGTTTACTTGACTAACAAATCTTTACCACTAAACAAAACTTCACCTATTTCAAGCCTCGCATACGCCACGCACGTGCCATTCTCTTGCCACATCACAAACATGAAGACAGAGACACCAACAAAGCAAACGCCCTCAGAATACAGACAATTCATCTGCTCCACCCTAAACTAAGCCTCACCTACCTGGTCATCCACTCTCTGAATAGTAGATATAACAGAGCTGCTAACTGCTCAAAATAGAACACTCAGAACAACCATTGGCCGTTTAGCAAACACAAACGCCCAATACCTACACAGCGAAACAAAGTGTCACAGTAAAGTAGCACAACAGTACTATCAGCACTTA
>JAUUDW010622869.1:0-19220 GCA_032361385.1 Panulirus guttatus
GCAAGAGTTTTGGAGATAGGGGCGAATATGCAGTCTGTTGGGGATGAGAGGGCCTGGGAAGTGAGTTAATTGTTGTTTGTTGATGATACAGCACTGAAGTCTGATTTGGGTGAAAATCTGCAGAACTTGGTGTCTAAACTTAGGAAAGTATTGAAAGGAGGAAGCTGAGAATAAATGTGAACAAAACCTAGGTTATTAGGTTTAGCAGAGCAGAGGGACATGTTAGTTAGGATGTGAGAGTAAATGGTGAAAATTTGGAGGAAGTGAAGTGTTGTAGACACCTGGGAGTGGACGTGGCAGTGAATGCTACCATGGAAATAGAAGAGTGTTACAGGGTAGGTGAGAGGGTGAAGGTTTTGGGAGTAGTGAGGAAGATGTGGAAAGAGAGGTCATTATGTAGAAGGGCAAAAATGGGTTTGTTTGAAGGTATAATAGCTCCAACATTGTCTGGATGCAAGGCATGTATAGATGAAAATGTGCAGAGGAGGGTGGTTGTTTTGGAAATGAAACATTTGTGGACGATAAGTGGTGTGAGGTGGTTTGATTGATTGATTGATAAAAGATAAGAGATAAGTATGGTAATAAGAAGAGTGTGGATAGAATGAGTGAGGAGAGGTTGACAAAGAAGGTATATGTTTTAGAAATGAAGTTTTTGTCAGTTCCTGGCACTACCGTGCTAATGCAGGAAATAGTGAACAAGCATGAAAGAAAAAAGAATAAGTATATATGAATGAGTCGATGGGGATCAGTGGGAATTATTGGATTATTTTCTAACTGACAGGTGTACAGACATGAAATTGTTGGATATGAAGGTTCTAAGGGAAGTGGCAAGTGGAAGTATGTGATAGACTTTGGAGAAAGGGAGATGATATAAGTGTGGAAGAAGTGGTGAAAGTAAATAATCTCGGAAGAGTGGCCTGTGTGTAGAAGTATGAGAAGAGGTTAAGTGAAGAATGAGATCAGTTGAGAAGGGATGGTTGAGAAGAGGAGGGTATTTAGGGAAGCAATGCTTAAATGTGTGGAAAAAGTGTATGGTATGCGGATGATGGGATTTAGACGTAAGTGACTGAGTAATGAGTGGTTGAATGAGGGTGGCATCTGTAAAGCAAGAGTGTGAGTGACTGGTAGGAGTAGCTACAAGAAAATTCAGCAGTAAGTCAGGAGAAATGAGAACAAAAAAAAAGAGTGCAGAAAAATGCAGGATGTGGAATGCTGGTGTTCTTCAGAAATGGTGAAAAATTATTTGAAAGGAGGTGAATAATGTGAGTAGGGAAGAACGAAAAGGGCAATAGTAAAGAGAGCAAACAGGGAAGTGGTAATTAGCAAGGATATCATGACTAAATGGTGTAAATATTATGAAGGACCGCTGCTATGTTATATGATACAGAAGTGGATATGGTGTGTTTGAGACAAAGTGGCAAATGGAGTGAGAGAGTCATTGTGAATGGTATACTGAAATGAAAGAAAGCAATGAAATCCTTGTTAAATGGAAGTTTGGCGAAGTGGCAGAATTTGATTTGATTGCAAAGGAGTATTCCAGGAAAGTAGAGGACTGTACTTGATAGGTGTCAGGTTGATCACTGTTTCTGTGGCCCAAGGTGAGGTGCCTGAGGACTGAGGAAATATATCATTGCTAAAGTAACTGTGTAGACGGATTAAGGTACAGGTTAGTTAAGCTATTTGCCTTGGGCCCCACACTCTGGGGCCCCTTACCCACACACTGAAGGTATCCTAAGTAGCATTTTTTTTTTTTGCATGTCAGCGTTCATTTCTAGTTACGAATAATGAGCTTTCTTTTGTTGTGTAATCAAAGGATATCTTACAGAAATCTTTGCTTTTTCTCATATCTACTTATGGCATTCCCTCTCTCTTTCCTTGTGTTCCTTAAACATTTGATATGGCTTATGGCCCCCTCAGACTCTTAATCTGGCCTTGAGTAACTGACTTGGTATTGGAACATGCTCTGATCATGGCCATCTTGAGTGAAAGGTATATAAGGTAAGAAAAATAATGAAGAAATAAATCAGAGCTCTGTAGGTATTTGTAGACCTGACTCTTAGGGTAGAAAAGTTCTATGAAGAGGGAAAACTGAAGAAAGAACGACAATTCCACAGCTGTGTTATTCAAGGAAAGAAATAGGTAGAGTAGCATTATGTGAATCTTCATGTGGCTGGTCTCCATGCAGACTTTTAGGGAAGCAGCAGCCGGACATGCCGTAGTCCCAAGCCTTGATGACAGGGACACATGTAGACAGCTCATGAGAGTAGTGGCCAAATTGATTCCTGTAGGACATAATGACAGACAGACTGATCGGGATGGTTGGAAAGAGGTGATGCCTGAAGATGGAAGTTTGATAAAGAGATGGACGAAGAGCCATCCCTTATATGAGAGCTGTAATCCATGCTGTAGAACTGATACAGTTGCTTACAAAGAAGAAAAAAGTTATGGCACACATACAGCATGCCCTAGCTCTTGGGAAACAAATTATGTATTGTTCATTATGCAGGGTTTCCAGGATAGAATGGAGGATAAGATATATGCCCAACATGTTTATGTTATTGTAGGGATAAACTTTAGTGATTTTAAATTGAACAGAGGAAAATGAGTAACAACAGGAAAGAAGTGAGTTTAGGTAATGCATTTTAGCACTATTGAATTTAACAAGGTTACTGCTTCCCTATCTGTCTATGTCTCTTATGCCTGTTCCAACTGGAACTCCCTCAAGGGGGTGGCCACGGCAACAGAGTCTCCATAATTAGTGAACTCTACTGCCACTTCTTATCCTTTAGTGCCTAACCCTTACAAGGCCACTGGCAGAAGGTAACTTTGGTGTAGTGTTTTCAGGGGCTCCTACCTATGTTCCTACTGATTACATTTACTTAATGCTCCTACCTACTACTTCTACCCAATGTGTGTACCTAATGCTCCTGCCTAAATGTTCCTACCTACTACTTGTATGTACTGTTCCTACAATTTTGCCAAAAGGCAGTGCTAGTGCATAGTGCACACCACAGGAAGATGTAGAGTTACGAAGAATGAGCTGTGTGAGTTAAGTGTTGTCAGGGGTTATGCATGATGAGGAGAGATTGTATGTTTGTGGACAGAATGCCAGTAGTCCATGTGTGGGTGAGGCAGAAAGAAAAGACAGCTACCTAGGTCAAAGAAGTGCAGCTTGACAACCACTGAAGTACTGGCTCACTATGCAGCCGTCACTAACCCTCCTGATACCCAGGCGAGTATTACTGGTAATATACCTCCCTGGTGTTTGGCTGCCTACCAACTAATACCATATTCTGAATTATTGCACAGGTCCAAACTGAGAGAGACTATGTGTTCAGTAGAAGAAAGAAAGCAAATCAGGAGGGTAGAGGAGGTGAATTGAAGTACATAGAAAGGCATCATCAGTGTAAGAATGAACAGTGGTTATATGTTGAAGAGAGATCATATACAATGAGAAGAAACAGAGCTTGCAATATGATGAAACCCTGAGGGACTTCAGTGTTGATAGAGTAAGAGAGCAAGTGGTTCCTGTCTAAGTCTGAATTTCTAGAGGATGTTGTGTCGAGATGAGATATGGGTTGAGTGAGAGAGGAAGGAACAGATTTTAAGAGTATGGAGGAATACAGTGTTGAGTTATTGTAGGAGGTAGCACAGAACCATATGGGACACCGCTGGTGTTAGGGAAATGGGGAGGGGCTGAGGCATCAACATCCACGGAGATAGATAAGCCAGAAAGAAAGTTAGATATGAGAGGGTAAAGTGAGGGAGGGAAGTCAAAAGAGAGAAGCTTGGAGATGAGACCCTGATGCCTTACTCAATCAGAAGCTTTTGATGTGTCAGTGGGAACTACACAGGATTCCCCATAATCTTTCAGAAATGATGAACAGACATGTGTATGATAGGAAAGGATCTTGCCTTACAGAAACCATACTGATGATCATAGAAAAAACTGAGGTTCATAATGTCTGAAGATGTGGGAATTGAGGAGGGATTCAAATACTTCAGAAACAGCATAAATCACCTTGGAATGGGATGTAACAGTACATGCTTCAGAGAAGTAAAGTTCTAGTTTTTAAACAGAAATGGATGAGATGAGCAAGAACAGGTTCAGAAGCTAACTCTTTCAGTACATAGGGATGGATGCCATTATGATTTGATTAATCAGACTAAAAGTATATTATACCCAATGAGGGTCTGACATAATATTTCTCTCTCTCTCTCTCTCTCTCTCTCTCTCTCTCTCTCAAGAATATGAGGATTTTATATTAGTTACTGGTTGAATGGGAGGCAGCAAGGACTGTATGTGAAGGAAAGGAGAGAAAATGCTAGGGGACTTGATTACAACCATCAGAGACAACATGATGTTGATCAACTTTTTAAACAAACAGCATTGAATTCATTTAGGGAAAAATTGTAATTTATTTAAAAGAATTGGTTTGTTTTATTAACAGCATTGTGCATGAATGGATCATACTGAGTGAAGAAACACTGAAAGCAGTGCTAAAAGATCAGTTTCTTTAGTGATTAAGTAGGCAATCACATATATAAAGCCAGAATATGTAGATAATGAAATTACTGTATTTTAGAAAAAAGTATATAGCAGAATATCACATGGTAAATGTATCAAGATGCTTTTTTAGATTATCTTTTAAGGGAAGCTTTTAAAGTGTGTGTCATGGATACTGAACTGATATAATTTTATGGAATTTGTTTCATAGAATATCTACTGATTTGAAGTTGTAATGTTTCATTGCATATCTGCAGTTATGAGTTTTTAAAGCATGTTTAAGGAACATGAAATATCTATTGGTGTATGTGTATGTAGGATGTAGAATGCTGAGTATCTAATGAAAAAACTTGCAGAATAGCCAAGAAAAATAAAGTATTTAGTGGTGTAAATATGTAACGTATAGAAAATATAATGATGTGAATTTGTAGAGTATCATCAGAAATACAGAAGCAAGCTTGTATTTTTACTTCTCTTTCTCTCTTCTCAGGCACTGTGGTCTCAGCCATCGGAAACAGGTGGTTGTCCCTTCACCAGCTTCGATGAAGAGAGGCTCTCATTTCTCCTTTCCCCTGTTCTTGGGAACAATATACACCTACAGGAAACAATAATGAAGGAAGTGAAAGCAAAAAGACCGAATGCAGCATGTGGGATTTTGCTAGCATTCACAGTTTTTATGCAAAGAGAATATAAACGAAGACAGGAGTATGAATTTGATAAACTACATGGTCAAGAAAGTTCTAAAGATCTTTATAAATTGGAAAGTGATAGACAGTGTATTCTAAAGGATGGAGAGAATAGTAGCATAGTTGATTCTAATGAAGATGCTTCATTATCAAAAAAATCTGAAGAGCAGTCCAGTGTTTCATTTCATGTATGCAAAAACCAAATGCATCTAGGTGATTATGGCTGTAATAGGAAGCAAGAAAAAGTCAGAACACATAATAATCAGTGTTTAAAAGAAAAAGATACACAGAATTCTAAGAAGGCTTATATATCCTCATGTAGATGTAGTGGTATAAAAAATAATTTCCATAATATGCTCTGTGATGTAGAAGATTTAAGAAAGATCACATCAGAGTGTAATTTTTTACGACCATCACATTATTATTTTAAAGCAAAGAGTGAAAGTGATGTGTAAGTGTTTTGTCAATGTTTTAAGACCATTTGTGTAAGCAGCCTCTTGCATTACAGGAAACTAGAGTTGGATGTGTTCTTTGTGGCTTGAAAGAGAAATGAGTCATTCCATATCAAATCACCAAGGGGGTCCCAGGTCACCCTCTCAGATTTCCCTGAAAAAATTCACAGGTGCTCCTATACCAAACGTATGGAGAAACCCAAATATTAGGTATGTATCTCTAAAAGTTTTGAAACTACAGACATTTGAAATTTTAAGTAATTTTTTGTATTTTGCTGAACCAGCGTTTCAGTCCAACTTCCGACATTCATAGCTCCTTTGATATAGCATGTACAGCTGTGGAACTTTGTGACTTAGGCTTATTTTTTTCTGTAGAATTCAAATATGTAATCAGATCAGGTGTCTCTTATGTACTTTTTCTTCTACAAGGTTCAGAAAATGGATTCAAAACATAACATAACAATGCCCCCTTTGAGAGCTTCTCACTCAAAGAGTATGCAAGATAAAGCACTCAAAAAAGAGTTTTATCCTGTCATTCTATAACATATTAGGCCCAGTGTATGCAGTAACCTCATGTACTACTGTTTTAGGAGTGTCAGAATAATTTTGTGAAATGTATTCGATTTTCAAATTTCCTCAAAATTGCCTATTTTTTCATGTGGGCAGTTAACCATCATTTTCATATGTTTACCATGTAATTGTATATATCTGAAGATGATTTGACAAAAATTTGGTGTTGTGGCTAAGCTTCCCTCTGGAGTTATATTTTTTTTAAAGAATGAGCTATCATGCTCTTGTTGTCGTACAAATTCAACCAAAACAAATTTTCAAATGTACCACATAGATTTATTTCAATAAGAGGAAAATACTACCCCTTCATAAATTAATTCAAAATAGTGAAAATAAACAACAATCATTTTTTTTCAAGTAAAGCAATTCTATTGACTGTCAAAAACGTGTCAAAGCATTATTACAAATAGTGGATAAATAATCACAAAAAGAACTTTTTCTTTTCAGGACATGAACAATCATAGTAAACAGTATACAGATTCACAGTGACAGTAGTCAATACTTTCATAGTGACAAGCCAGCTTTTCATCAAATAGCTTTTAAAATCACAATGTTACAAATTTTTGGTAATACTTTAACTTTATAGTTTATCATTTTGAAGAACTTTGAGACATAAGTATCACAAATAACACCATGACTTGCATGACATATATTGCAAAAACATACTTAACTGGACATTCTCTTTCCAAAACTTGTGCAAAATTAATAACTTTTGAGTATTACCATGTCCAGTTAAGTATGTTTTTGCAATATATGTCATGCAAGTCATTGTGTTACTTGTGATACTGATGTCCTGAAGTTCTTCAAAACTATAAACTATAGAATTTAGGTATTACCAAAAATTTGTAGCATTTTAAGATTAAAGGTTATTTGGTGAAATGCTGACTTGTCACTACATTGATTGTTTATGTCCTGAAAAGAAAACGTTCTTGCTGTGAATATTTATCAATTACATGCTTTGACATGTTTTTGACTCAATAAAATGTCTAACTTGAAAAAAAATTGTTGCTTGTTTTTACTACTTTGAATTGATTTATGAAGGGATAGTATGTTCCTCTTACTGAAGTAAGTCTATGAGGCACTTCTGAAACTGTGAACTATGTAATATATATGTTTTGGTTGAATTTGTATGGCAACAAGCGTATGACAGCTCAGTCTTTAAAAGATATTATAACTCCAGAAAGAAGCTCAGCAACAGCACCAAATTTTTGTCAGATCATCTTCAGATATATATAAGAATGCATAGTAAACATATGAAAATGATGCTTAACTGCCCAAATGGTCAAATGAGGACATGAAAATAGGCAATTTTGACGAAATTTGAAAATCGAGCACATTTCAAAAAATTATTCTGACACGCCTATAATAGTAATACATATGGTAACTGCATACACATGCCCTTATATGTCATAAATGACTAGAAAGAACTCTGAGTGCTTTATATAGCATACTCTGAGTGAGAAGCTCTCAAATGGGGCATTGTTTTGTTATGTTTTGTATTTTTGGCCATTTTCTGAGCCTTGTAGGAGGGAAAGTACCTGATTTGATTACATATATGAATTCTACAGAAAACAGTAGCCCAAGTCACAAAGTTCCAAAGCTGTACATGCCATATCAATGGAGTTATGAATATTGGAAGGTGGACCAAAAGGCTCATTTGGCAAACTGCATAAGATTACTTAGAATTTTATAGGACTGTAGTTTCAAAATTATTAGAGATACAGATCTAATATTTGGGATATCTCCATACGTTTGGTATAGGAGCACCTGTGAATTTTTCAGGAGAATCTGAATGAGTGACCTGGGAAAATTTTTCTCAAACGGGGTAATTTGATACAGAATGACTCAAATCTAATTAAAGCTTTCTGTTATGTTAGTTGCAGAGATTTTTATATCTTAAGGCTATCTTGGTTTAGATAGATTTATATTCTTAAATTTATTCCCTATGACTGAAGGAGAAACCTTACTGATGTTTTGTATAATGTCTCTAACAGAGTCTTTGAAAGTAATGGCTTCCAGTATAGATATATAATGTGAATGTTTGATAATCTTATATTGATATATATATACAATTCTCCTTATTTGCTGGCACCACTGGCTGTAGCATTATGTTGCTTAATTCGCTCTGCCCAGCTGTCACATAACTAACTGGTCTGTCAAAAGTTGTTGTCAGATGATGATGCATTGTAAGAAATTGGAGTTGATATGTATGTCATAGTTTGAAAGCAAAAATCTAATTAATGTTTTTTGTTGTGCTAGTAGCAGGGGTTTCAATATTTTATGGCTGTCCTAGTCAAGATTGACTTTTTTAATTCTTAAATGACAGAATTTTTTAATCTTATTGGTGTTTTATATAATCTCTGTAATGGTCTTTATAATGAATGGCTTTTTGGATGCAGAATATAATCTGAATGTATTATATATACATACTGGTATATACAATTCTTTTATTTGATGGGATCAATGGCTGCAGCATTATGCTGCCTAAGTTCCCTTACCTAGCTGCCATGCAACCAACTGGTCACTCATAAGTTGCTTTCAGGTGACAGTGGCTAGGAGTCTACTTATTATGTGGGTATGTTAGTTTATGGTGTATATTCTGTTATGATCAATGAATATCAGTAAAAATAGCCTTTAGAAAGTCGTAGTATCTCCTACAATTATTTCATATATTGATATGGATGTGAAGAGAGCCAGATGAGGATTTTTCCTTGAGGCTGTTTTATACTTCTGACACTACCTCGCTAATGCAGGAAGAGGAAAACAGGCATAATAAGTTAAAGGATGGTATCTTGATGATATATTGTTTTGTTGCTAATTATGTTGTTGCTTGTTTGTTTTCTAGACACCACTAGCTTGTAAGACGGACATAATAGAAAACCTTCATAATTACTAGATGGCTTCAATGAAAGTTAAGACTACAGTAGATACACAGTCTGATTAGGTCCCACAGGGAACTACAGTTTGATAAGGTTACTATCACTTCTCAGTCATAGCATAATGGCTGTAAGGATAAGAAACTAACATCCAGTAGACAAGGTCATAAGAGATATAAAGTACTGGGATAAGTTTTTCATTGTAATGAAATAAAAGGAATTAAGCTTATAAGACTGGCTTAATGAATATTTAAATGAACCACACAAAGTGATCAAGGCACACTTCATACAAATGTATCTAATTTGTTCAGAACTAACAGAAAAACATAACATGAGTATGTCCTATGGCCACTTTCACTGTGATGCAGTAATATCAGAATAGGTATTAAAGGTTTCTGTCAAGCTGAACAGTTAAGACCTGATGTGTCAATCAGGTATGTAAAGGAATCCTGCCAAAGTCGACCTGTTATGACTTGGCTTTTCAGTTGTGCTAGATTAACCCTGCACTGACCTCAGAGTCTCTTGTACATGTTACTTGTTACTTAACCTTTCTGTCAGTTTGCCTGAAGATGTGATAAACAAAAGGTCTTGAGCTTCACACTTATTTCTCCTGTGGTTGTACACAAGTGTGTCTACACTGTGTATATGTATAGTACAATGCCCTCCAACAGCCAGGACTTGAATCCAGAACCTTTGCGTGGTAGTCGGGTACCCTAACCGCTCGACTATGATTGCCCCTAATGGGGAAATTACTATTCACTTACAAGGAATCGAATACCATTCGTCTTACATCAGTGTGAGTCCGATGGGATTTCACTGGTCTAGATTCCGTTGCTCATGGATGTGAGACGATGGGTTTTCGATTACTTGTAATCGAATAGTCATTTCCCTATTAGGGGCTATCATAGCTGAGCAGTTAGTGTTGGAGAGTATTAAGTGTACTGTGAAGGTGCACATTCATATGTGCTATATTTGTGTTCATAAGCCTCCACGTTTGTACAGTATGGTTCTGTAAAATGCTAGGTGCTGGTAAGGTGAGCCTGATGGGATTTGACCAGTCAGTACCCCATTGCCCATGAATGTGAGACAAAGGTTATTAGATTACTTGTAATCGAATTGTCGTTTCCCTATTAGAGGTGATCATAGCCGAGTGGTTAGCATTCCTGACTGCCATGCAAAGGTCCTGGATTTGAGTCCTGGCTGTTGGAGGGTCTTAAGTGTACTATGAAAGTGTGCATTCATATGCACTATATTCATGTTCATATGCCTCCTTGTTTGTACAGTAAGGTTGTAAAATGCTAGGTCCTGGTAATGTGAGCCTAATGGGATTTGACCAGTCTATACCCCTTTGCTCTTGAATGTAAGATGAAGGGTATTCGATTACTTGTAATCGAATAGTCATTTCCTTATTAGGGGTGATCATAGTCGAGTGGTTAGTGTTCTCGACTACCACGCTGGAAGGTGTCGTTTTTAGGAGGCCATTTGTACTCACATTTTACTTAACAAAGACCCAATAGGAAAAGAGGCTAGATGGGTTCAAGTGCTGGCTGTATTATGTGTTCATATGTTCTATATTTTCTCCCTGGGGATAGGGGAGAAAGAATGCTTCCCACGTATTCCCTATGTGTCGTAAGAGGCGACTAAAAGGGAAGGGAGCGGGGGGCTGGAAATCCTCCCCTCCAGTTTTTCCTTGCCAAAAGAAGGAACAGAGAAGGGGGCCAAGTGAGAATTTTCTCTCTAAGGCTCAGTCCTCTGTTCTTGATGCTAACACGGGAAATGGCAAATATTTATGAAAACAGATGTATGAAAATGTTGGAACAGAATAAGGATCCAAGAGAGGAGTGCTCATCTTCCTCTAAGTTTCAGGCTTGGGTGTCTGAATGTGTATGGATATAACCAGTCTGGATATAACCAAGATCAGAGCATGGGAGAAATAGGTAGTTAATTTTAGGAGAGAAACTTTGATGTTACAGGTTTACCAGATGATGATTCATACGTATTTTTAGTGTAATGTAGGCTGGTAAAAGAGTTACAAGAAAAGAAAATAATAATGTTTTTGATAACAGAAAAGGATTGTGATGTAATTTCAGGTTTTCTTTTTTTCTTTTGTGTGTGTGTGTGTATAAATCAGTTTTGTTTTCTGATCTTAATCTTATCGATGTTACATTGTATGATAAGGGTTTATCTCTATTTTCTAAACACTTAGTGTGAATGCTTATCTCTGTGGGAATTAATATTTCATGTTCAGAAAGAAATTGTACGTAAATGAAACATTTTCACACCTTGATGTGACACCCCTCAGAAGAACATATTTTCCATCAGTTTTGATTGCATAATCATGTATATCTATCTAATTATTCTATGTATATTTCCAATGCCTATTCCCTCCTGGAACTCCCCCAGAGTGTTGGCCATACCAGTAGAGTCTCCATAATTAGTCAACTCCAGCGTTGTCTCTTTATCTTTAGTGTCTCACCCTTTACAGGCCATTGACAAAAAGCAACTTTAGCACAGAGTTTGCTGAGACTCCTACCTAATGTTCCTACTGACTACTTTTACCCAATAAACATTATATACAGTATATTTAGGGAAATCACTGCTGGACTCATCCTTGTTTATATAGGATGTTCAAGTGGAAAGTGGCCTTGACACATGGTTGTTCATGGATTTTGGACTGTGGCATGTTACAGCTTATCAATGATGATGACATGTTGTCGCCTCTATCACTACTGTACATCCTAATGTAAGGTGGAACCAAACACTTAGTCTCATTTGGCTGCTGCCACCCACCATAGTAAGGAGTTAGTACCCATAGCTCTTTTAAGTTTATTTTTCCATCTGTTTCTTGGATTCATTATTGATTTTAAACATGCAGAATTTTGACGGATAGTGTCTTAAAACGTAAGTATTTTTATGGAATTTACCAAAGAAAGATCAGTCGGAGTATCTTCTGTTACTGCATCATTAGTTTGAGTTTGGATGCGAGGTAAAAAATCTGCAAAGAGAATAGGGCATCTTTCCCTTTTTTCGTCTTGCAGGGTTAAGGCTCAGGACCCCAGTTTTGCATAAGTATATCACATGGGCATTTACATGCATTTTTTCCACTTTATGTAAATTGGAACAAACAGATAATTTGAAAATGTTTTTAAAGCTGCTGAAATTTCGGGTTAAGACTAATATAAGCAAAATACTCGTCATTCACATAATTATTTTAATAAAAGAAATATAACGAGTTTTTCAAATGGGAGGTTATGGATGCTAGGTAGTTCAGATCATAATTAGTGACATAATGATGCCAGAGCAATGGTATTATTTACATGTGCATCTGTTGCACACGTGAAAGACTTTTTACTGTGATATAAAAGTTTGTCAAACTCTGCTTTAGATTATACATTTATTCTTTAGTCTTTGCCCATCCTGCATGGAAGTTAGACATCCTGAACATAACTTCACATAATCTCTCAGGTTGCTTAGCATTCTTGTTGTAACTTAAACTGAAAGGACCAAGCTAAACACTTCCTGTGCTCCATATGTGGTGTGAGGTCTGTAGAGGACTTTTTTAGGTGTGATGTGTTGGAGTCTTCCTTTTTTTCTGGAACTGGTGGGAAAAGATGAAGAGGGAGATAACTTTCTGCAAAGTTGATTTTTTTATGGAAGTGCAAAAGTTTTTATGCTGAAATGCAAATTTAGTGAGACTGCTACAGAGGCAGTGAATACATGAAACGAAGACTTATGTCAAGAGTTTTTAAGACTTCACTTGAAAATATTGCAAGATAAGCATGTTAAAGAATAGAATTATGATATACAACACTCCTGTTCTTCAGTGTGGAAGTGGTTTCATTACATTTGTTTTGATGAATACTCAATTTTTAGCATGTAGAATCATCTTACATCTTAGGCATTACTGACAACCATCCGCTTGAGGTTACGCTCTGAGAGAAAAGTCACCTTTGGTTAGGTTGTATCATAGTCAGCTGACAAATGGAAGTTGTCTCGTTGAGGAACTTCGTGCTTCAAAGGAGTCTTATCATTTCCAAGCGTGTGATTGTTACACAGCTTCTAGGCTCCACAAACGGTGTTCTTTGTATACACATAGTAATAGTATAATCACCGATATAGTTATTCAGCCCATTGCATGAATGTTCTGGTGATTAATTGATTATTTATACTGCTAAAACATACATTTATTTTTTTTTTCATAAGTACATTTTTATGATGATGTTATTAGTTGTTACTGGATTGATTGGAGACTTTATGTGATTGAAGCATTTTGTGTATGGCGTTGTATAGATAGAAATATTGGTTTTGCCTGATTCAGTTTTTATGGAAAATGAAGAAAAGAAGCACTTTGCTTATCATGTTTAGGTAAATTTACTTTGGAAGTATCTTCGTTTCAGTATGGTGTTGAGTGTTTGTGGTTGCTAAGCCAATTGTGTTTGTTGTATGTGGTTTGTAGTTTTGTTGTTTACTTTTGAAAGGATGGATGACCAGGCAGATGCAGTGTAGTTAAGGGTGTAAGTGAATGACTTATTTATGGCCTTTGTGTTGATGTTTGTGTTGTGAAGAGTGAAAGTTTACATGAGAAAGACAGACAACAGGAGGCCTGATTGGCCTACGACTGGGTTGTCTGGTAGAAAAAAGTTTAACTTAACAAGAATATCACATGAGTCACATGTCTCATATGTGATACCCAGTATGGTTGGAGTTTCTTGAATGAGGGTTGCTGATTTTAAAGGGTTATGGGAGGATGCAGGCCAGATTATTTATCTGTCATGACTTTAAAAGTTGACGGTGAAATTTTGTGGGGAAGCGTACATTTAGTTTTGAATACGCCAGAGTTTTTATTGTACGATGTCGTGTTGCATTTTTGCCATTGCTTGTATAATTTTAGGGAGCTGTGATGTAACTGAAATCATTTTTGCATGAGAGGGCTTTCACACTTGAGATTTGTAGGGGTAAATGGAAGTTGTATAGTAAGAGATTGAAGAGGATTAGGGAAAGTAGTTCTTCATGGAGGAATTCCATTGTAGGGCTGCAGGTGAAGCCCTTGTGAATGACTCTAGCTTTGCAGGCAGCTGTGAAATTGGCTAACCATTTTTGTTAGTTTTATGAAGGGTGGTGTTAAGTATCTTTTAGGTAAGGACATGCTGGGTGACGATGTTGAATGATTCTTTTTATATCTATTGCCATGAATACTATGCGAGTTGTGTGCATTGGTAGTAGAATGACTAAGACCTCAAATCTCACTACTCTATGGGTACTTTCAGCTTTTCCTGTTTCTCTCCTTGATGTCTAATCTTCCCATCATTCCACCCTCACCAGATTGACCCCATCATTCCACCCTCACCAGACTGACCCCATCATTCCACCCTCACCAGACTGACATCCATCTCTCATATATCATGACCTCATCTGTCACTTTAGGTAATCTTTCCACACCTTAATAAATATCTTCCTCTGTTACCAGCAATTTTTTCGTTTCTTTCTATCTCTCCCTCATTTGTCTCATAGACTTTTTTATGTATCAGTTTACTACTCTTCGCATTAGCTCCACCTTTTGAATTTTCTCTCTCAGTATGGGGTATTCAGTCTTAAAAGTGTATGCAGGACCAAGAAGAGAAAAAAGCCTCTTTGCTTTGATAAGGATAGAGAATGTTTGTTTTGATTCATTCAGCATAAGGTGGTAGTCATCCCTTCTTAGGTTTTCTGGCAGTTAATCATAAGGTTAACCCTTTCACTGCGACAATTTTTGTGTCTAATGTACACTCGATGTGCTGAATATTCTTAATGAAATGATATACAACTCATTTTGGTTAAATATTGTTAGCATATGCTGTGCTGCTAGGCAAATGAGGTAATCCAGGAGTACTCTCAGGCACATGTAGTGAGATGAGTGACATTTTTGTACATGGATTTGTCACAAAATCATATGATTAGTTAGGATTTTCATCACTATTACATGTAATCTTCTAAGAGTATTACACCTTTAAAAGCATTTACATAACATAAGGGTGCATATATTGCACAGATTCTCTTAACATCTCCATATAGACTGACCAGTGTATAGAAAAAAAATTAGGCTTTAGCATCGGGTAACATTGCTTGGGATGCCATGACAAGTATTAATAGCTGTATATTTCATCTTGAGGCAGTAGTGACTGATACAAGAATTCTAATTGTATAAGTACCAGGTGCATAGAGAAAATTACCAGTTTGCTTACGAACTGCTGCTGTGAAAGGAGTAATAGTTGTCTTCCAAACCCCTGCTTGCATTGGGGATGAGATGATTTGCAAGCACTAGGTGGTATTCTTTTGCTGTAATTAGCAGTCTGTAAGGAGTAACTTATTTATCTTAAATTTAATTTATAATGAACGTTGATATTCATTTGTGAAATTTTCCCTCCATATATGCTCAACGCAGCATGATGAACACAGTAGTGCATTGGAAGAATAATTGCACTTTTTTTCTTCATAAAATTTGTGTGAAGGTTTCATTATGGTTTTGATAACTCCAATAAGAAAGTTTCAGATTTCACAGATGTGTCACATTTGTTGTCATTACCTTGTTTCTCGTTTAGTTTGGGTAGCTCAGGTGCACAAAGACTTGTTGTAGACAGTTGCATGCTCAATTTCTGTGCCTGAGTGTAAATGCACATTTAATAGGAATAATTTTCTCCCAAATAGGGACCTCATTCCTGAAGCCATCTGACAACAAGAAATTGGAGAGTATACTTGTTAAGACCCTATCCTCAAAACCTTCATGATTTATTGTAGACTGTTGAGATATTAGGCTGATTTCTTTGATTTTACTCCTTCTATTTAATCTTTTTTCTCCATTTGAATTTTGTTATAGTGAATGTGTCTTCATTACATGATCAAAACAGGTTGATGGTGCAAGATTCCAAAAATTAATTGAACTGACTTTCACTTCATAAGCTGCTAAAGGTTACATAGCTTAATAACATGCATTTTGAGTAATGTATTGCTGCAGTAGCTTAACTTGAAACCTTTAGAAAAGTATAGCTAATATGTATCCCTTGTTCAGTCATGATAGTCATTTAGCTAAAGTTATCACTGAGTAGTATTATCAGATCTTTTCAGTGACTATTATTAACTCTTTTCTTCAGTTTTGATAGGGTAGCAGAAACACGCTTCTCATTTTCAGTGGGTATTTTCTCACAGACTAAAGGAGAGAGTAAATCATCTGGCAGTATGAAGCGCTCTCATCGTCAGGCCTTCACGGCATCTGCTCGACATGGGGTACGGTTCCTCATTTTTCTCCCACGTTTAAGTCATAAATGGATCAAAATTATTAAGTAGCTCAGATATGTGGGTGTGTAGATTTGTTGATGAAAGAGTTGGACCTCTTGAAAAAATGTTGATGCTATAACTGGTCAAAATGTTTGAATAATGAAGTAGTTGTGTAAATTTCATGGCTAAATAGCTTGATCCCTTTAAGAATGTTGGTGCTCTAGTTGCAAAGCCTTTTTGTAGAGAATACACTAGTAGAAATAAAGTGAGCTTGTGCTTATATATGACAGATGTGTAATTTACTGCCTGCCTTTTCATCTCTAGTGTTGTCCCTTAGCTTCAGTTGGAAATTGAAGAAAGTTTGAAAAAGATTTTACGTTTGATTAATAAGATTATCATTCAAAATACGTAAAGATTCAACATGTCATACTCTTGTTTGAGGTGAAAAAAATTGTGATAATTTACATAACATGGAAGGTGGTTACTACTCAGAAAGTACTTATCCTCTTAGAGGGCTCAACTTTTTGTGTATATTGCATTATGTTTACTGTTCATCATTCCTTCTGTCATTATTGTCATACATACTGTTAGACACTTTATTTACTATTATAGGTTAGTTAGCACCACAAATCTGTGATGTTGATGTTAGTAAGGTAAATGGATTGACAGGAAAATGGTAGAAATAATTATACATACTCGATTAGCGAAGTACAGTACTGAACTGGAGAGAAATTTATGCTTTTGTATTTACTGTTCTTTGTGTGGGTGTAAGAAACGATATTATGGAAGCTTGACAAAGAAGTCGTTTTAGAGTTTGTGTTTTTTGTCTATCCACCTGCCTGTTTAACTTTTGTGTAAAGTGTTTGAGTGGGCTTAACATGTCTGTCAAAAAAAGATTCTGGTACTGTATAGCTACAACACGTTCATCACCACCATAATGAGTGCCACTTTATGTTATGTATAACATGAGGGGGTTTTATGGCATTATTCTGTTCTAGACTGAAACTTTCAGCATCACATTTGGGGTCATATATTTAAACAGATTTTAAGATCTGATGGATATAGCACCACATTCTGAATCAAGCACAAATAAACACATAAATTTCTGAGTTTTGTTATTTGTTGTAAATTACATCCTGGGATCTTAAGTTATTATGGCTTTCCTTTTGGTAATTTTCGACGATTGTACATAGGACATCTTTAAGTTGCATTTTGATAAATAGTTCCAGGTATTGTGTGTGTCTCAGGAACACAGCAGTCATCATGTTTATGAAGATATTTTGTGGCTGTCTGTGAATCAGTCTTTTATACAGTCCAGCTATTGGGCCAGGTTGGATTGTGTTACATTTGGAAACTCTTTCATCAGTTTGGCTAATATGGCAGTGAGAATATTGCATTTATTTATTTGTTATTTATTTTTGGGGTTTCTGTTTCTTGCTTTACCTTCCTCTCTCTCTCTTGAAAAACTTTTCTCTTAATTGACGGTAACTGCCATTGGGTTTCATCTATTTCGAGAATTGTGAGGTGACTGCTGTGATCAGTGAGTCAGCTCGCAGTAGAGAGAAGTCATTTCTAATTGCGAGTTGCTGACTGGCAGGGGAGACCTGGATGAAGCTTAAGGCTGCATTTACTGAAATGTGGTTAGTTAGTTGGAACATGAGATAGACACATTAGATGGTTGTAGCTAGTAGGAAATTTAGATAGGAGCCTCTGGAAACTGAATTAGAGTTGTCCTCTGCCAGTGGCATGTTAAGGGTGAGGCACTAAAGGCTAAGAAGCAGTAGTGGAGCTCACTAGTAATGGTGACCCTTGCCATGGCTACCTCCTTGAGGGAGTTCCCAGTGGGAACTGGTGTCAGAGACATTATGAATGCTAACATGTGTAAATGTATCCATATCTGTAGATACATGTACCTCCACTTGTTAACTTTATCACTGTACTGTTTTTAACTGTTTTTAAGATGCTTTTCAGACAGTCATGACTCTTTGCAAGATATTGCATATGTATGAGCACTACAATATCATCCTGAAAGAAGGCTGCAGTGATCAATATTTTGTGTTTCAGTGATTTTTAGTAAGTTTTTTTTTTTCAGTTTGAACCAGTGGCTAAGGTGTTTGTATCCTATAAGCATATTGATAGTGCTTTGAAGGAAAACATACAGGTTTCTCATGCTTTGTGAACTTTGTTTTGGACTTGACCTCCCAGACAATTAAGAAAAATATCTTCTTTATCTCAGTAGATTTTTTTCCTTCTTTCCTTTTAGTTTCCCCATACTGATGTAAACTTGATATATACGTACATACGTGGTTGAAAATAAAGGGTGATTTGTTTGCTGATAGTGTAACCATTAAGTAGAATTTTCAGCAAATGCTTTGAGCATTAGTATGGAGGTTGTTCAGTAGCCAAAATTTCTGGGAAAGGCTATGCATCTTCCTCCTTACATATAATGAAGAGATTAGAAAAGGCTACGTGGTAGAAAGAATCAGAGTGTGTTTGCAAGCATCATTTGAAAAATTACATTGAGAGATACCCAGGATTAGGGGACTCACTGCTTGAAAACTTACTAGAATGTAAACCAGTGCTTCTGTGTACTGATATGAAATATGCTCGCACATCTGATATTATGTATGCATACATGTAAACAGGCACATATTGTAGAATATATTGGTGTATATGCATTTGTATGTGTAGTTATGATTTGACTATTTATTTTGCACATTTGTTAGAGTCGGTACAATACTTTCACATTTATTTGTTCTTTTTCTTCAGGGTCTGTCTGTCTCGTGAGCTATGAGAGATTCTCTAGGATCCCTGAGGGGGATAAAAACCTCTCTAACCTCTGCCTTTTGGTGAGGTTTACATGTCTCATCCCTTGAAC